>JAQIXX010004346.1:0-16538 GCA_034700605.1 Willowsia nigromaculata
CTACAAGATAGTTAAGCGCTGAAATCCTACCCGAGCAGTAACTTTCTCAAATTATCCAATTGTCGCATTGTATAATACTTGCGTACACTGAATAAATACATTCTTTGGTTTTCGCAAAATTACGCATAGCCTTGCAGGTCATTGGGACTTGTGTGGCATGTTGTTTAGTAGGAAATCAAATTCTTTACAGGATAACAAAGTGCTGAAATCCTACCCGAGCAGTAACTTTCCCAAATTATCTCTTAAACTTGACTCTTCATAGTTTATGTTTGTATGACATCAATCCTTTACTTTTCGCAAAATTGCAGGTCTCACAGATCATCTGATTTTAGTAGACATGCTTGTTTGGAGCAATATAAATTCTTTTCGAATGTTTGAACCATTAGACCTGGAAGGTATCAAGGATTTTTGTGTAGCCCTATGCAAACGGAGATACTGATTTTTGCTTGTGTATCATAAGAAAAGATGACACGGTGGAAAAAATGAAGTGAAATGTGTTCTAATTATCACCTTTCACCAAAGTTTTCCATTCCAAACAGCGACCACAGTTTCAGATTCATAGTTTTATGTTATGGTGAACGAATGCTTTGAGAACCCAAAAATCTTGGACATTTACCTCATCGTTTTACAGTTACGTTAAACCAAACTCAATTCAATTAAGGAACAACGGAATTTCAAGATTTCATTTAAATGTAAATATGTGCACAGAAAGTTCGTATCAGAGATGTATCCACTCCACTCCTACAGTGGAGTGGAATGGAAATAGTGGCCAAGTGGTAAAAAAAATTATTTGGGTGAGTGGAGTAGAGGGTA
Source organism: Willowsia nigromaculata (assembly GCA_034700605.1). Lineage (NCBI taxonomy): Eukaryota > Metazoa > Arthropoda > Collembola > Entomobryomorpha > Entomobryidae > Willowsia > Willowsia nigromaculata. Next base: position 814 of record JAQIXX010004346.1, read on the forward strand.
TGAATTTAATGAGGAAAGCAAATATTTGTTGGGTTTTCCAATTTCTAATTGAAACTTTAGGGTGTTTTCAGCTCGTGTGTTGAGCAGATAGGAGGGCTAATTGTTTTATTGAGCCAAGTGGTGAGTGGAGGGGTAAACTAATTGTGTTAGTCGGTTTTCAAAAAGTGTATCAAAAATTTATGCATAGCAAGTAGTTGATTATGACTGTTTCATCCTCAATGATTTATAGACCAAAAAGAACAGGTTATAAACTTTACAAATTTTACTTTTAAAATTTGTTAATAACTCAACTTGGTTCATTCGATTTTCGTATGTTAATTAAGTATTTTGACTAGACCATCTATTACAGTGATGATATATAGTGTCATGTTTTCCAACATTACCGTCTTCACAATTTTTTATATTCTCATTTCACCCCTGGTCCTACCGGGAATTGGTAGAAGGCACACATGTCCAAGTTACCCCAAAGGTGTCACACAAAGGGTTCCCTTTCATATGCAACTGTACAAAAGGGACGTGCGCGCAAAATGGGATTGCAGGAAGGCTGATGATCAGAGGAAAGGTGGCGCTCTCCCTTGGTTTTGTTTATCAGAACAATACTGCATTTGTACAGTAAGCTCTTAACAATTAGTGCAAGGTTCATAAGACCTTTAAAAGTAATTCTTTTAGTATTTTTACGAGATAATCTTTTGTGTTTAAAACCAATAATCTGTGTGAAATGGCTTTTGAAAACGCATGGTATTTTATGAAGCTCATTCCTAGGTAGGTGTTGTTTTATGCTTCTTGTGAGATGAAATAGCTTTAGTTGGAGTATAGGTTTTAACACTAATTATGATTGTACATTATTTATTCACTACCAGTCCCACAATGGTTGGTGCAGTTGATCAGGCGTTGATGAAGATAAAATCGATGGGTTTCCAAGTGGACCAGGCCAGAATCGACTTGTATCAAATGTGCATGGAGTATTTCAAGCAACAATCAAGAATTATTATCGGTTAGTTCATAGTTAATAGGGATAAACTACAAATGGAATAACGCTTTCACTTTTCAAATTTTGTATAATTTTTTACAGGCGTAGATATGTTGCATAATCTAGACACGTTGTGTGCGTCTTCAATGGCCAAATGTTTGGGTGTGAACCTGACTGTTCGAGAAGAGTTGGGAAACTGTGTCGACCTCAATTCTGATCGTGAAAACATCTTTAACATCAGTGTCTTATATCTCATGGATGTAAAGCTGGGATTCGTTGAATTTAAGTCCGATGGTGTAAGTGTTAACAGACTGGGTGACGCACTGGCTTCTTTAGAAATAAAGCAGGACAGTGATGTGGAAATGCTCGATGCAGACGAAGTTTGTATGCAAATAGATTAATAAAATGTGTTGATTTTATGATGAATTTTTTATATCGTGCAAACGTAATGTATCAAATTTTAAACAGTGAAAAATAATATATTTAAATCTTTTTATTCAAATCGACCAATTCAATTTGAATGACCATGGTGAGTTGTAATAAACCTTACTATTTGCTATATGCCTTGCGCTTCATTCATTAAATACGTTTGAATGTGGGTTGATTCTATATAAATTGCCTAAAGTACGGCAACCACAAAATGAGAAGTGCGTATTCCTGCAAGCATTTTAATATTAAAATCATATTTTTATTAAGCTGAACATAAAACTAAACATTCACAGTAATTGATAATCATGACATTCTGGCAAAGTTCATTTATATAAAAACATAGGTAAGGATCTAAAACATCACAGCCTCATTATTTAGAGTTTAAAAATATCATTTAAAGACTAAAGACATCCATAAAACTTGTTTGGGTTCATGAGTCGCTGGCGTGCCTGGAAGGCTAGGGTTGTAGATGCCTTAGGTTTAGCAATCAAAGTCCCTGAATTTTTCGTGTATTCTACTACTGGGCATGACTCTTCATCGAGAAGTTGAAGAAGGGTATCTAAATCTGGTATTTCTGAAAGGCTTAAGGTCTTTAGGTCACCCACAATCATCAAATAATCCTTTGGACGACTTATTGCAACATTTAATCTTCGCTTCTCTCTGAGAAACCCGACGAGGTGGTCCTTGTTACTTTTGACAGTGTTGAGAATAACCACAGAATTTTCCTTTCCTTGGTAAGCGTCCACACTGGAGACTTCAACAGACTATAACAAGATAATCAGTATATTTACATCATAAAGGTAAAGAAAATCAAAACTTTCACTTGCTGGAATTATTGGGGTAAACTTTTTGAGCATGTACGTACCGTATAGGGAGCACCTAGTTTTGCGACCATCTTTTTTAGCGCACTTACTTGCAAATCATACATTGTTATAACGCAAACATTACCAAAGTCTACATTGGCGTTTTCCAACTTGCACAACAAGTCGCGAGTAATGTCGACCTCCTTGGTATTATAAGCCGAAAAAGAATCCTATACGAAACAAATATTTTTGATAGCTACAATGTCAAAAGTTGTCAAAAGGATGCATTTACAAAAAACATACCTGCACATTTTCTTCCCCATATCCACCGTATGTATAGCAGGCCATGTTACACTGTCTGAGCTCAGGAAAGTTCTCTAAAATCTTTCGATTTGAGTAATCTCGGCTTTGAACAATTAGGGATGATTCCAGCTCCCCATCATACATGAATTTTGAAACTAGTCTTGCAATTGGTGATGCCATTCTGTACTGAATTCTCAGTAGAGTCAACAGATTTCGTTCCTTTACAACATTCCTAGTGAATTTCAATACATTGTAAAGACAAATGTAGAGACACATGCAAGAAAAACATTTTTTGTGATCAAAATGGTAGGATAATTAGTAACACTTGCATTAGCCGTAAGAACTCCATGTAAGAAATGTCAAGGCATGCATTAAGGGCAGAAGGGTCATGCACCTGAGGCCGTAATTGTGCATCATCGCCTAGAATCCAGATTCTGCCAAAATTGTAGGTTAGCAGTGGAATTGTAGATGGGACAGACTGCAGGGAGGCTTCGTCCAGAACTAATCCCGAAATTGTCTTGCCATTCTTTACCATCAGGTCGAGGCACATTTGGAGCCTTCCATCATTCGATGTACCCACGGTACAAACAAGCACATCCGTTTCCATAAAAATTTGTCTTGTAATCTCTAGCTTGTGTGCATCCAGTCTATCTCTTTCCTCCTTGAACAAGTTGGCAGTCCCTTGCGATAATTCTTTTTCGATAATGTCGACAATCGTCTTATCACTTTTCCAAAGAGGATGAGATTGGACCAGTTCGTGCAGTAGACGTGAGTTATCTTTAATGAAGCAAAAGTAAAAATCACATGGGGTTAACTGACACAAATAATGAATGTATAAACGCCTACCTTTGGCAGTGCGTCGACCATCTTTTAAATTTTCATAGGAAGTGGACAGCATTCTGACTACTCGCATTCCTACATTGAATTTACTATTGACATCATTAATCTTTCCCTCCAAAACCTGAGCTGCATAATTAGAGGGGCAGCAAACTACAATAAGGCCGTGTTCTCGACAAAACAAGTTGGCAACACCGTGTCCTGCTGTACTACTTTTACCACTTCCTGGGGGTCCATGAACCACAGAGAGTGTATTATTCAGCATTTTATCGATTGATTCCAGCTAAGAAAAAGGTTTAAAATAATCAAATAAAGATATTGGTTAGGTATAAGTGGAAATGAATTTTCTTGAAACTCCTCTCCAACCTGCCAGCAGTCCAAGTCTTTTCTGAGTTTTTCAATACATGATATATAACGAGCACTAGGGTTAACGCTTCTCTCAATCCGAGTATCAATATTGTCTCCAGAGGAAGCCAAAAACCATTCAAGAATGGAATAAACCGGAGTTGGTTTTTTCTGCCAGCCTTTAACAAGAGAACCAATGTCAACAGAATCTTGCTGTAAAGTCGATTTGCTCTTCTGGCAGTAATCAGTGTCGTAAAACATCTTGGCAAAAGGAGATTCAGGCATTCTGGCAACTTGCTCCAAGTCATTTGTTAAAATCCAGAATGAAAGGGAAAGATTTTTAGTTTCATCAATTGCGACTGTGCTGGGGAGGATCAGGATGCAAAAAATTGTTACTTGCTCAAATCCGCCAATTTCCACATTGTAGATTCGCCCTTTTCCAATTCCAAAACTTGGTAGATAATTGCCAAGCTAGCATGAACACAAGCACTTTGTTAAGACAAAAATCACGGTAATAGTCAATCAAAAAGAAACATCATGATGTACCAAAATATCAATTCCAACGTAGTCGCCTTGAGGAAGCAGAGTCTCCTTTGTCAAACTCCAAAATGAGTCGTAAGGAACGCAGCATAAAACTTGCCAAACCCTTTCAGTCTTTCCGGTGACTTGCTTTACGTCAATTACATTGGTATCCAGGACCTTTGAAGTCTGGTAGCGGGTTGAATGTTCAGATTCCTCCCATTTTGAAATTGCTTTTTCGATTGCATAATATTCGCGTTTAGAGCACTTTGGAATGACGACAACTTTGGAATCTTCATGCAGCTCGGGTTGTTTGGTGGACTCGAGAACAATTGAGAGTACGACCATGTTCTTTTCATCACTACAGTCTTCAATATCATAAACGTTGGCATTTTTTGGATTTAATTCGGCGGCATCTTGCATGGAAATTTTTGACTTCGCATACGCTTCAATCGATTCTTGATCAAACAATGGTATGAGGTCTACACTTGCAATTTTCAATAGACCCTCCCTGCTCCAAAGCTTATCCTTTCCAACTAAGATCCTGATTAGATATCTCGTGATGGGTTTTGCATTCTTCAAATATGTCTCAATCTTTTTACAACTTTTAACGCTGCCCACTGTTTGATTGTAATGCATTTCCCGCATCTGGCAATTGAAATCCATCGTGTATGCTCCAAACACTGTCTTCCTAAAGTGCTCAATTGACTCGTATTTTGGAAGTAGTCCTGGAATCAGCCTGATGAGCTTGTACTTTTTGGCACGTCTGTCCGAGGGGTTTGAGGTGTTGAAAGCTTTTCGCTCATTCCCCTTTAAAAACAGGCGAGTGAAATTCTCCGTGTTCCACCAATGAATTGATCTGTAATATTATTTTTAAAATATGAGAATTATTGCTCCAATTTAGATATACCGGTTGCAAACATTAATATTTCAAACTGTTAATTACTGTGAGCATTCGCATTTTCCTGCAAGCCATGCCATGTTGGTAGCTATACCCTGAATCTGGTAAAAAGTGTAGCAGTCATCACAAAAGCCCGATAACATGTCGAGTTTGTCCAATGCCAATTTTGATTGGTTCATCACGCTAAACGGGATATATCCATATATCCTGATCAAATCTGTAGACAACAACATTTAGACTTGAACCTTTCTGTGCTAATGCTGAAATACAAATGTCTGGATTTATACCTCTGATTCGCAAAATAGATCCAGCAATGCCAAGGCCAAAGTTTTTTGAGATTTTGCAAAGTACAGCAGTCCCATCCTCTACTCCAGTGATGAAGGCTTCCTTCCTCTGGGAGAACTTTGCGTTTCTATTATTCAGACCTGCAAGCAAAGCCACAAAACTGTTTTCAAAGTAGCCAACAAATATTGTGTTCTCCAGAGAATTGTACTACTTACAGACACATTGGAGGGACTCTATTTTTGTTCCGTAATTAATCTCGGTGGCATTAAAATTGCTAGTCTCTCCTGGTCGTGTTGTTGAGCCATAGAGGAACCACTTGCCTGCCTTCTTCATCTCGTTCACAATGATACATTCTCGAGGCTAAAAAGTGATCCATTAAAGTATATTTCCTAGTGAAACTAATGATGAGGTTCATGCAAAATATGTTTTTGAAAATCTTACCGCATTATACAATACTGTAGCCTTGTGATCCTCCAATGACCCAAACTCACGGTTGAAAGACTCGTTGAAGATGTTTATAACACCAAGATTACCTTGGCCTTCCTTTAGATGGTTGTGCCTTTGAAGATTGTTGAATGTCATATCTCCGTTCTCCTTTCTCTCAACACCAAAGTCCTATTAAAAACGAAGCATGTAATTAAATTACGCAGAATCAAATGTAACAAAGTTTTGATAATGAAATGACTATGACTTACTCCTCCTTGAATCCATGCTTGATAGCCAGCAATCATTCTGGTTCCAATTTTTTCTCGCACACAGTCTAGTGATTCCAGAATTCCACCGATAACAACCGTTGATCTGCTATGATTGACATTGTATATTTTGACAGTTGGTTCAAGGCCACACATGTATTTAAAAGGCTCTATGAAAGAAAACCCTCCATGTAAACGATGAACCCAAAACTCAGATGAAACATAAAAATGGCTCGATTGATCGGATAGCTTGACTCACCGTTCCTGAAGCTCCTAGTTAAAAAGTCTTTAACCTGATTCACTTGTACTGACGGGTTTGCTCGGATAAAAACAATGCCAGGGTATTTAATGTCACCCATTTTACGCGGATAAAAGAGAAAAAAATATAAAAAAGTATCCAAAATATTACTAAAACACTTATTTCTTCTAGGAAGCAAAGAATTACCATATATTTGGTTCTCAAAAGTAATCAAATCAATTAAAATTGATTGTGCAATGAAATCTCACCCGACAAATTCTTGAACAAAGAAAATGATGGGGCATCTGTAATTGTTGCATTTTGAAGTGTTTGCAAAAACGCTTTTTCATTGTAACCATGCAGATATCTATCAAGTAAATTTGTGCTATGCAAATAGCAAGCTCATTCATTTTGCATGTACATACGCCATCTCTTGACAATATATATTGTGCTGTATTCTCAAGCGACCCCTATACAATTGGCGGGATTTATACACACAATGCCATGTAAATGTATCTGTACGGATGATTTGGTGTTATTCATGTCAAAAATGCACATTTGACCATGCAATATAATTTTGATTTATAAAAATATTAAAGCGTTCTAAGTTTTTTGAAAAAGTTCATCATCAAAATATAAGCCTTTTTACAGAAATGTTTGGAACATATCAAGAATCTATGACCGAGGAGCTTAGTGTCGCCCACGCATTAATCAGTATGGAAAGTATAGATTGCAGAAATCGTGCAGAACGTGTTCAGAGCCCTGTCAATTTGTCAAATGATTTGAGCACTGAACAGCATGCTTTGGCTGTTCAAACTTGGAGGTTATCAACAGATACAGCTTTTCTTTCAACCATGTGTCAAAACGCAGAGTATTTGGAGCAAAAACAGTTATGTTATATCTCAAATTTTCTCATGGGACAGTCTGTGGTTAGCACAACTAAAGATTTATTGGACTTTATGGCCACAAACCCTGAACAAATGTGTGGTCAGTTTCTTGTTGCCCTAATGGTAACAGAATTTATCATAACAAAGTGTGATTATGCAATGCGAGAGGAATTGAAATTGGCAAGCTTCAAAGAAAAGTCTCCGACCTTACACATGATGATACAACTACTTGATAACCGATTTGTGAAGGTGCCAGACCAGGATTTGTCAGACTTGCCAAATTGCAATGAAACGACTACAAATTCAATGAATGATGTGCAGTGCATTTATGAGGTTGTAAAAACTCTGTTGCAGTTGATAAACCAAGACCATAGGAGTGGAACTGCGAGATTCTTGGACAAGTCGGTGGACAACATGGAGCGTGTAAAGACATGGACCAATTTACTCTTTGTGTATACAAAGGCAGTTTATGGACAGGTTGCACCTCCTCATCCATACAACATTTTGCTAGTTGATGACTGCACGAATAAAGTTAATACTGTCGAGTACCTAAAAATAGCCCATTCTGACGGTTTAGAATCTCTCATGTTGCACTGTCACGTTGCTGAACAGTGTTTTAATTCTACCCCCAATGCAGACATTGTGGTAAATGCGAGTGCAAACGACGTGAACGTGTTTTTGGAGTTGGTCTACTATGAATTCCATGTCGAAAATTTGAAAGGGAAAATCACACTTGGGGTCTATAACATTGCAAAGGAACTAAAACCAAAGCCAGACATTCTGGGGTTTCTTTTTAAAAACCATTTTTATACGGAGCTAATGAATCGTCACAACTTTACGGATATACTGCAAATTTTGATGGACTTGGGCAAAGAGAATGAGATTGATCATTTTGCTAGTGGCATACAGACGTGGTTCACTGGACATGAGCTTTACAAGTGCCTGAATCGGCTACCCGCGAATGCTTTCGTAAACTTGTTGCAGCGCAAGACTTTGGAGCTACATGAAATCGATGTTTACAGGATGATAATTCAATGGTCGCATGCAGCAGCAGGAGTAGATTGCAGCGATGAGAACACAGCGGTAGCAAACGAAAAAACCCAACCCTACTTTGACCAGGTCTGCACCGTCTTACATCTCGTGGATTTGAAGGGACATTATGGCCAAATTGTTAGACAAGGGTTCCTCAAATCGGCTGACATTCGAAATGTACTCGAGTTGAAAGAAATCCAAGAAATTTGGGGACCAATGTAAGATACTGACTAATACTTAACTAATTACTTTTGAATGGTTATTTCTAATTATCGTAGTTACTAATAACTTGATTCTTGTGATTGTAGGGATTCTCACTACTCTCTGGAACCACGCAAGAAACCTCCAAAGTAATGAGCAAGTCTAGTTTTTGTATATATTTTTATGTCATTGATGTATATGAATTCATTTAATTAGCATACTTACTTACAGTACAACAAACATTCTTGTTTACAAATCCCTTTGTAACATTTTAAATTGTAATCGACTAGTATAAATTTATAGTAAATATTAAAACTAACACAAATACAAGATATAGCATATATTTATTGATTTCATTTATTATTCGTCTCTTGGATTGGGATGCCGGGGATCCAAACTAAACTGCCCGCTCCTAGCAAAACAATAAAGCTTGACATTAGATACATTTTAATTCAATCATTTCTTGATATTCATTTCGTTCATCATGTTTGACTTACATTAGACTTTTGGCTTTGACGGCATTCTTGCTTTTGTGGAGATTGGAAATATCCTCTAGAGTAATAAATCCAAGGTGAAGTATATTTTTGTAATAAGGCTTCAGATCCATTAGGTGCAGAGCACACGATACCCTTTGAAAATTGGTTTTCACCGGTTCAGTAGATACTGCTTTCATTTCATCTGTGCATTCAATACCTGCCTTGTTGTGGGACCACTGGATAAGTATTTTGTAGACTTCCAGCTCATTGATTGCGATTGAAGTTTTTGACAAGAGACTGGTCACCAGATTTTCCTCCATGCCATTTAAACTGCCATAAAGTTCACGTCCAGAAAACCACAAATGAAAAATGCTTGCAAAATGCTCCAACTCGACTTGCCGGTTCATTAACACCAGAATTTGGAGGAGTTCAGTGCAGTTGTTTTTGTTGACTAATTTTTCATACGATACTCCTCTAAACAAGAACCACCACATATCTGTTGCATCAAGGATTTTCGCAATCTTATAAACACCTACTGTTATTTTTCCATGAAGTACGGTCGCGTCATAGTCAAGATAAAGAAGCATTGCAAAAGTATCCGAGTCATCAATGTTTGCATCGACAATGCATTCACTGCTAGGTCCTGCAGTGAAGAAAGCATTTACTGACTCTTTGTGGAGGAATAGCGGTTGGGAATAAGCAGTAGTTCCCACGTGAAGATATAAATCAGTGTTTAACTGACACTTGTGATCAATGTACAGCAATAGTTTTGATGGATGTGTGGGACATTTTTTGTAAAACTCCTTCATCATGTAAGAAAGCACAAGCGTATAAGTTTGTAGTCTGTCTAGGCTCGTAAAATTCTCATCGCAGATCCTAATCCTGTCGGCCTTGACGTCCTCGTGCAAAAAGGTCAAAATTGTTTGAGAAACTAAAGTTAACCGCTGCGTTACTTGATCTGCACACCAAAATTTTTCTTGCTGCTCCAAAAGAAACCGGATATATTCATCTTTGACTGTCACGTCACGTAGATTAAGGTCGAGCCTAATTCTGCTCAAATCCCGTAGCACACATTGAATATTGTTGTTGGTTTGCTTAAACACAGATTTGAATATTTGCAACAGTTGAACAATGTCGACCTTTAAAACATAATCCACAAGCATAATGGATACAAAGTAGAATCCACACAAGCTTTCAGGACTTTCTTGGAGAAACAAGAGTAGATCCTCTGCACTCAAGGCAATAGTTTCACCCGCAAGGAAACGTGAAATTGTCTCGAGCTGATTTACTTGGCTTGGAGTTTCAAATTGCTCAGCAAGCTTGGATAAAAAGGTGCTTTCATTACTCAGCCTCCAAAAATTAACATGTTCCTTTTTCAGCAACAGGTTGCCTGAAGAATTAAAAAAGAAAACTCAAGATAAAACTACTGCCATAATTACAAACTCTGGGCTTTTGCTAAGCATTAATTAAGTTACATGATTCAATTGAAGAAGAACTAGAAGAACTAGCGGACTCGCTAAAACAGTCGTCAACCACCTCTTCATAAGTTTCAGGCTTGCTGAGTTTACGACCTCTAGATGAAGTGGAACATTGTTTTTTCTTTTCTCGCTTTCGTTTTTCCGTTCCCAATTTACCAGTGCAATTTTCGGCACTACATTTGCAGTCCTGAAAGCAAACGATAAAGTAGCAGTAACTGAGAGCTGAGTACCATGACACAAAAAACATCCACATGCATCTAGACGTCAAAAACTTACCGGTATCGCTTCGCCAGGGTTGAATTTCCAACCGTAATGAAAGCAAAGCTCATCACCACTTTTAATATCCTTAATTGCTCTGATGACTGCTTTAAACTGCAATTCGTGGACGTAGATTAATGCTTCACAATTTGGACTGCAACTATGGTTCAGTAGGCGAGCTGCACTGCCTTTTTTGAATGGAGATATCGACTGAGGGACGTGACCCAACTCTAGCAAGTATGTTTTTTCAACACCTTGCGGGACTCTGTCAAGTACTTGACCACGATATTCGCCAATCCATTCGCCCTTTAATATAGCATGACTTGCAAACAGTCCAAATCCTTTTTCTTTCCCAATGTGCTTCACAAATGTCTTTTTACCAATTGCCCACAAATCATTAGCCCATCTACGATTAAAAACATTCATGTAATGTAGGTATGTCACAATCAACGGAATACTAAAAATTCAATACAATCAAAATATTAATTTTCTTACGGACTGTTTTGACAATTTTTTCCACACGAATCTGGACATGCAACGAATTTTTTTCTATTAGCGCAACGTTTATTTTCGCACTTTCTCTTTCCATCGTCCTTACACCTACACGCTTGATTTGTCAAAACTGATTTGTACTGGTTTACTATACTTTCCTTTTGAACTCTTGCCTGCTCATCCGACAGAATATCTAGGTTAAACGAAATAGGGCAATTAATACTGAAACTTGTGGTACATACTAAATAAAATATCACTTTTTGAAATATGAATACTCACTTTTTTCGATATACTCGTAATTCGCAATTTCAGCGCACTGTATCTCCGTATGTACTGTTTTTTCTGCCATGATGAAAACAAATTTAACTAATTTTGATTTTAAACACTTGGTTGCAAAAACTGCAATTGTCACTATTGTTTTTCCCTACCTTATGGCTAGGCAAAAATTTAATGTTTACCTTTATATTTGCTTGTCAGATGTTTCAGCTTATAATGATTTATGCCAGCTATGATTTACGTTGCCAAAAACTATTATTTGCATGGGTAAAGCCTAATTAACATTTTTGTGTCATTTGAATAAAGCTATAGCACGGATCTATAGTTTTTAATTACTACACATTCCCAATGTTTCATGTTGCCCCAATTATATGCCCGCCGCCAAAATATTAAGAGTCTTCCTTTTGTGTTTATATTTCAACAATCTGCTGTTCAGCTAAAGAACTTTGCAGTAAACTTTAAAATAATTTGATTTAAAAAACTAACGGTAAGAAGAGTTTGAAAAGGGATTTTAAAATGTAGTTTAATAACTTGTTAATTGTGTTGTGTTGCAACTTTGTTAATTTTTGCTTTGGGTTGTTCACAAGGTAAAAATCATCAGACCATGATAATGGATACTGCAGTTGGAGATGGGCGAAGGTGCAGTGCAACTAGTGAAGCAACAGTAGGTCAAAATGAAGCTGTAACCTCTGTGCCAGTAACACCTACCGTAAAACATTCATCAAAACGAAGAGGATCTGATGTCTGCGTTAGCAACGACAACGAGAAACCATACAAAAAACCAAAACATTCCGGCACCAAAGAAAAAAAAGGTGGTACTTGTTCTACACTCAAGCTACAGGGTGGATTTACCGAAATGGATTTTTCCAAGCAAAAGGAGCCAGAAATTGCAGTCGTATCTGGGAAAATTGATGATGACGCTATAGGAAATTGGGAGCCTTTGATGAATGCACTTAAAGTTTGGAGATTGAAAGCTGAAATGCCACTCGTTCAAGAAAAAATCTCAAAATATCATGGATCCATAATGTTTCAGTTTCTCCAGGGCAATCCGGTCAATTTCGATTCTGATAATGAAAAGTTGATCACCTTTCTGGAAACCAAGCCGCAGGACGACTTTGGAATGTTTCTCCCAAGTCTGATTGTTGTAGAATATGTGTTAAAAACGGATATCGGCATCATTTTGGATCTAAGTCCAAAGATTGCAGAGTGCCAGGATTCACCGTTATCTCCATTCATGGCTCTTCTCAAAGAACTGATTCCTTGTCGTATACTACATGAACATTCTCAAAAAGTCATCAGTCAAGAAAACGTTGCAAAAATCGACCAACTGGGGTTTGAAGCCATTCATGAGTCTACGACTGCAGAAATTTCCCAACAAAATGGTTTCTCGAGCGTGAATATCAATGCATTGTTGGTAACTATGCTACGTAATGATACAAGTTACACGTTTCGTGATTCGAGCTGTGAAACGTTAAATCGCTTTATGGATCTCAGTTTTCTATCTCTCAGCATTATCCACGAGTTTGACCAAGAGGAACGCTCGCACCCATATCATCTCCTACTGTTTTTGCAACGACATCAACAACCACCGACAAGCCCTGGACTGGCTGAATATTTAAAACTGAACGTTGATGGCCATGTCCAACCTCTCATGATGCACACGTGCATGGTGGATCGGTTTTTCAAATCTACACCAAAAAAGGACAACTGTCAGCCGCTGATTGTAACCAAAGAGGAGATTGACACATTTATCAACCTAGTATATTGCGCTTACGATACTGAAAAGTTCAAGGGGAAAATTACATTTGGATTGTACACACTGGCTGAACAACTTGCACCAAACGACATGTGGAAATTTTTGTTTAGAGGTGCCAACATTCAAGAGCTATCTACTACAAAAAACAGGAAGGATATTATGGAAATATTAGTAAGGCAAAACAGGATTCGAGAGATGAACGCGTATCTACGGATCCTCCGTACAACGGTTCCCGGACACAAATTCTACAAAATCTTGGACAAATTGTCAGCGGAGAGCATTATTCATTTTTTCCTACATTCAGAGATAGACATGCCAGAAATTGACGTCTACACTTTTCTCGTCTACTGGTCGTACGGCCAGGTTCAAGGGAACGCGCCCCGGGAGGATGCCAAGACAGAGGCGATCAAAAACTTTAACCTTGTAAGCGAAGTGCTTCACCTGGTAGACTTGCAGCAGTCGTACGATGATTTGCTATTGGATGGTTTCATTCCCGCACAAGAAATTGTGCGCTTTAAAATACTGTTGCAGAATAAAGTGCCGTAAGTTCAATAAATGTATATCTAACCAAAGAATATTTTATTTACTATCCGTGTGACACTGATAAACTGATATTTTTTTCTGTTTCTAGGCTTGAATCCGAGTTTCGACTCGCAAGTCGAAAAAAAACCTTGGAACCCAAAGAAATTTCTCAATCAACAAATGATAAATCTTCTTAAATGTGTAAATTTTGTAAATTTTTTTAAAATTAATAACAATAATAATTTTAGGGAGCAATTGATATAATGTTTTGTTAAAATTGAAAAACATATTTCTATCTAGTAAATAAACAAAGACAAATGGTATAGATAAGATTTATATGCATCAATACAATATATATTTCAAGAGCACCATCAGAAACTAGTGGGTAAAATGATACTGGTGGATTTTTGTTATTGCATTTGCCATGCATTCTTTTACAAGCATATTATCATCAGGCGTTACGATTGCTTTCTCAGCTAGAAAACTGTTTTAATTTGTTAATTTCAAACTTTTTCGTTACATTTCAATGGCTTCCAACGGTAGTGAAACCTTGAGTGCATTGGATCGAGATGACTTTGATGATGAAAGATACCTTCAATCATTACCAGCTTCATTTGTTTACAAAACATGGCGCATTACAAAATCTGTCAACTCGGTCACAAGGCTAAACGACCAATTTGATTCATGGGATGTGAGTGTTAAAAATCCAATTTTGAATGTGCTCTGTGGAACGGGCCAATCCCTCTCTGTGGAACAAGTGCTGGCATCCCTTACAACTGACCCGGACGAACCTATTGGAACATTTCCCCTTGGAATTTTGATTGTTGAAGTTATCAGTAGACTATCCTTTGGAGATTTGATGCTGTTTATCGCAAAAAGAAATCAAATTCATCCAGACCTATCAAAGCTTGCTGTAAAAATGGCTGCTTATCGTCTCCAGCAACTTATTCGTACAAGTGATCCATCACAGTTGGGAGCGTCAAATCAAATTCCTCCACCCCTTGCAGAGCTCGTAAATTTTGACTGTGTTCAGTTTCTTACCACCAGTGACACTTCATGGCGACAACGTGAGAACCAAGTATCCACCAATCACGAAATGTCTCTGATTGCCCAAGTATCAAAGTTCCTGCAAACCCTTCTCAAAATGGATATAGACTACCCTGAATATGAAAACTGGGATGACTCTTTTACTCCGGAAGAGAGATTGTTTCCAATATTTTCTGCCTTGACCCAGTACATGAGTGATCTGACAAGTCCTACACACAAGCAGTTTTTTCATCAGTTGCTGCAGTATGACTTGGAAAATCAAGTTGGAACGCAAGTTTTTTTCAAAATTAACGCAAATCAAGGCGAGGAAATGCCAGTGAATTTACATAATGATGCAATTGAACCCTACTGCCATCATACAGTATGCAAGCCACAAGTTGTGGTACAGGCCACATATCAAGATTTGCAAGTTTTTATTGATTTGCTTTACTTTAACAAGGAGCCATCCCTGTACAAAGGAAAAATTACAATTGGACTCTATAGAATTACTCTGCAGCTCAATTTTAAAAATCGAGCATGGTTTCTGTTTCGTGAATCGCCAATTGATGATTTTTTTACTAGCGAAAACAATGTGGATCTACTGCAAATCGCCTTAATAATGGGAAATGAGCACCGTGAATACTTGGATAGGATTGCACAAAATTACACAACCTTCTTCCCGGATCCTCAGGAACGACTAGCCAGTGTGAATGGTCTACCAGCGGAGCAAATCCAGTGTCTATTGAAGCGAGATTTGCTAAACCTGGACGAGTTGGACATTTACAAAATGATCATATCATGGTCATGTCACAGTGCCCACCAACCCTGCCAGGACCCATTGTCAGTCCTATTTAATCCAGCAACCAAGATCTGCTTTGATCAAGTCCGTGGAGTCCTTCGTCTGGCCCAGCTTCGTGACCATTTTCCCACTTTGTCTAAACAAGGCTTCATCACCATCTCAGACGTGGCGGACGCCAACCTTGTTGCTTATCGAGAAGA
>JAQIXX010004347.1:0-16537 GCA_034700605.1 Willowsia nigromaculata
CATATCATCCGTGATTTAAAGCAAGTATTTGGGATTTACGGCCTTGAAGCGTTCTTCTTAGATCTGTCTGCCTTTGTGTTATTCATGTGTGTACGTATTAAAACACACGAAGCGTCTCCTACCGAAATGTAAAGATGGGACCGTTGCGTTTCACTGAGATGTGAAATTACAATAACAGACTATAATATACGGAGTTCGTACAAGACAAGATAATGCCATGAAACACGAAGAAAATGATTGTCCTGAAATAGAGGAAGAGGCTTTGGCAGGACGGAAGTGTTTTGGAAGGCTTCTGACCTATGTGCCAATGCAATTTATTTCATGCAACTAGCTATCTAAAAACCGCGAATGGATTTCTTTAAAGTGCCTTCTGGGATTGACTATAAGCTATACTAGTAGTAGAAGACGATGTATTAAAATGTTCTTTACATGTCCCACTAAGGCCATTAATGTAACATACACGTACATGCTAGTATAGTTCCTAATACCGTTCTGACAACTGCGGAACTTTGCAAAATAGGAATAAGAAATACCTTCATGTTCTTTCGTAAGACTTATTTATGGGTATTCTGAATAAGTTATGTCCTTCTATATCTAACTAATTCATTCATAATGCATCAAAATCGATTTCGTTTTTACGCATTGTCATGTACAAGAAAGGAGCTAGAGCTAGTTGCATAAATACCGGGGTCATATAACATACATCACCATTATTTGCGAAAATGTGGACACATGAATCATGATAAATTTACCAACACAGGAACCTCCTGTTGCTGACTTGTGCAATTCTCTCGTTTCAAGGCATTGCTAGAATTTATGGATGCATTACAATTTTATATGCGCTGTTTTTAAGCTTGTTTCCTTCCTTGTTCTTGTTATAACAAATCAGAAAGCAAAATTGAGAAAACTGCTGCTGCTTTTCGAAATACCATTACATGTACAATTGTAAGTAATTTTGGCATTAAGCCTTTGATCGATACATGCATGTTAACAGACGAAAGGCATTTCTAAAGCACAGCACAGTGCATCCATTCAGCATAATAAGGTACAATGTTTGGAAACCTGAACTTTAAACGCTGTGTAAACACCAAAAAAAAAATCTTTATTATGTCGCATTTGGTTTAGTCTCTATGTTTGCAACGTTTGCAAAAACCTACAAATAGACTATGTTGACATTATCAGCCAATTAGGTTTAGTATGATGAATGCAATTGCAACGCAAGAAAACCTGTTAAGAATTCAAACTTTCCAGTTGACAGTGAAAGTCAGACGGTAAAAATAGTTACTGGTAGTTTTTAAATGGTCTTTTAATAAAAACAGGCCAACGAAAGAACAACTAAAAATCCAGAACGAGAAGCAGACATTGCATCGTTGTTTTTATTAAATAGCCAGAGGTTAACAGCAAACAAGTAGGACTACGCTACTCTACTATACGCGAGATTCACAATGGAATTCTAGGACCAATGTTTAGGTCTGCTATAAGCTGCAAGGCATAGCACACATTATACACACATTTTGTAGTGGTTGTTGTTTTGCAAGCAGTTATTTGTCTAAAACATTTGTACCATTAAAATGATAAGCACAAAGCCAAAAGAGTTGAACTCTAAACTTCAAATTCTGATGTTCTGTAAATTCTTCTTGCCATCCAATTACTTGAATACCAGGTAAGTGTGTATGTATCTTCCATGAGAAATAGATTATATAGGAATCCACACACTTGAACATCAAAATTAGAACAGTCTAGCACAATTGGAATACATTCGAAAAAGTGAGCATGTGTTTCGAAAATTATTATAAACTTGTTTTTTAAACAGGAGCCTAGTTTTAAATCACTACCACTTTTGGTATTCCTCTCAAAGTTGAAATACATCTCACGCTAAATAGTATAATATTTTCTTACGTTTCGTAAGGTAGGCGTTTTGTCCACAGAACTTCATACACTACTGACTAAGCAATGCTTACTCAATCAAGGCATTTTATTTGACTACTTAAAACACGCCAGATAGGCGAGTTTTTACGTTTCATCGCCATTACCACACCATTAGACAACTGGTAAAATAAAACTTACCGTGTCTCTCATCTGAGCAGTTTAAATCAACTTACCCAAAAATTTACAAGTTTCTGCCCTAGCAACATTTTGTGAAATTTCTACCCAAGTTCATATGATGACACCTCAATACTTGAGTTTGTATAAAACAGGATATTATGTTGAGGGTTTGTTTAGTAACACCTACACCCGTCGCAGTTTTTGATTTTCATGAATATGTATCAAAAAGCCATCCTGATGAGTTGAATTAGACAGTAAAAAGTACGGTCAAAATTGTTACAAAATTATCCAAAAGTCCGCTGTTTAGCCGTAAAACTTTCCCTTTTGATTTAAATGCACTGAAAAGATCGAATGTAAATATTTCCATGTATAATATTTGCCCTTACTTCTCTACCTACTCCATTCCAAACACAAGAGTAAACGACGATGACAACAAGAGAATGCCAATGTTGATATTTGACTAATTGATTTCTGTCCAAATAATTTTATTTTGTATGCTGAAACGTCACTCATTCTGCCATTTCCTGAATAAAAATTTGTAATATCGATCATGGTAAATAAAAGTGAATAAAAAAGCATTCGTTTTGTTACACAGTTAGTGGCCTGACCATCTCATGAATAAAGCATTTTGTTTCTTATGCATGACTGAATTATGAAGTGAATATATAAAACTCTATATACGGATCCTATAATAAATGAGTTGCAGAGAGAGTGTAAAAGAATCGTACTTTTCCATGATTGACTTTCCGACAAATGCTTTTTCAAGAAAAGCGATTCGTCTTGAGTTTGGAGAGGCTGTAAAAAACTGACTGACATAATAATATATTTTTCCTACTGGCTTCCTCAACAACGCTGGTTTTCTTGCAGCATCTAACGAAAACATAGCCACAAGACGCGTTCGAAAATGCATCGACAATCTTTCACTGTCTCCACCATGCCATGGAGCAGCAATTGAAACTTTATTTTCTCTTCTTCCTTTTCACTACTTTTTCTACGTATGTGACTGGGACCTGGGATACTTATGTATAACATGACGATGATGAGATGACGGAGCTAAATAAGTACTCCCCTTTATCTTCCTTTTCTGAGGAGCCTGGTATTAGAAGTTCACTTTGTCATTCTCTTCCTTAATACACCTGTTTTTTTCTCTTTCAACTTTTCTATACAAGCGGAAGTCAAAATCTAGGCTCTTATTAGTATTAGAACACCTCCTAAAGCATGAGTATGTACACTAGTGTTTCTACCCCAAGTAAAGAGGAGAGAAATTATACGATATACACATCATGCCACAATGCACATACGGAATCTGGTGCTGAATAATGTATGTTAAAGTAAAGCATCCAGGGATTTTATGAGAAAGTTGAAAATAAAGTATCTACTTTCCCCATACCACCACTGCCTCCACTGAAAAAACATGGCATACTTTATACCATCTAAAACAATTTTGGGTATCTGAAATGCTCTGGTATGTACTTCTTAATTCTTGTCTTCACTCTACTTTTTGCGTGTAACCGTTGTGTAGTATTAATGATTTTGTGGTGAATGAAACCGGTGCTTGGGGAAAGACGTAAAAATTTTTAGCGAAATTGTTCTATTTTATGTTACATTCTCCAAAATGGTCTAACACAGGCCATGGTCAATTCCAAGAAAGTTTTTCAAGTCTTTTATAAGCTAGAAACAAATGGATATTATATTTTGTTATATGTCACTCACAATAATGAAGCAATACCAAACGATGACCTGCCGAGCTAGCTTTCCTACCTTTTTTGTTGTGTCACCTCTAAAGGAAAAATCGTTCCAATGAACGTAGAAATATCTGTATTGACATAATTGTTCTCTACTATAATCGATCTGAAACATTGAGAGATGTCATGGACAGATGTATAGCAGACCATTATTGATCTGCTGTAAACATCCGAAATTCCAGACTCACTACTGGCTTAGCCTCCATTCATTACAAACTAAACTCATGAATGATGACCACCACGATGGCCAAACCTCATTTGGCTACCGCCGCGAATGTAATTTTTTTCTCGGTCAAAAGGAGCAATTTTGAGAATTTTCATCACAAGGCAGGTCGCTGCTGCCAATATCTTTTGGTGCGTTATTGCATAATCTATTTCATTTGTATATAAATCATTGCGGATTGCGGAGTACATTTTACTAGAAAGCTACAATCAACTGTTGTTTAAATATACACAATGAGGGGTGAAACATTCCATGAAACGAAACTTACGCCTCAAAAAGTCCAACCAGATGAGCAAAAATGAAAAGTATTCCAATGGTGGCGAAGTTACAGTTGCAAGTCAGTCCTCGCTCTCTGAATGACAATCCCATCTTCTACCCAATGAAACGGCAAATCTGCTTGTCGAATGATTTATGATGTAATAAAATACGTCAACTTTTGACTTTCACAAGAAAATCTTGCTAGCACTTTCCCCTTTATTGACTTTAAATTGAGATACAATGTGTGGGAATCGATCAAAAATATACCGGTTGTATTGCTGAGGAAATGTTATTAGAAAAAAAGTATGTTGTCGTAAGGGACCTTTGTGTAGTTCTATATACTATAGCGTCTTAATATGAACAAACTTTCACTTGTTACCTTTAAGTAGTTTATGTATCTAGTTTCCCAGTAAAGTACAAGGTAATGACGAAGCCTGAAGGTGTCTATTTCCATTAGTGTTTGGCTTTCATTCAGCTGAGACGTTGAACACGCAGTCGTGTAGCCAAAAAAATGCTCAATCATCAAAAATGTCTAGATCTATGCAACAGCACAGTCACCAAAATAATTAAATGTTTCCTGTCTGTATCTAAAGCCTATGTTACTGCTGCCTCGCTGAGTACTCAAGTCTTTTCTCCTTACCAAATTTTCGCACCATCATCGTTTAGCGTAGAACGAGAAGGATTTGTTATTTGCGGCTTTTTCTTTGAAGTGACAAAAAGTGTAAACTAACGACTGGTTCACAAACAAAAACAAAAATACTTAGTATATCCCAAATGAAGATTGATACAAACCAGATTTTAAATAATTATAATTTATGGCAAAAAAGATAAATATACTACGTTGTCAGCGGCTTTTGTTCATTAAATTGCTCGATGAAGAACTAGGTTTAGTTTTTAGTGAGCTCACACAAGTCCCAGCCGTAGTAATTAAGTGGATGAACTGAAACTGTTGTATTTATTCAACTTTTTGGGTAGAGTGATTTAAGCTAGATTGAAGCGTAGACCTGCTTTCTCTACCATTATAACTTATCCTATCTAGAATGTAGACCTCGAAAACATTTTTGCCTCACATTTCCCCAAATTTTACTCCACTCTGACTCCAAAATAAGTGTTTGTATTCAGCAATTTTGATCATTTCTCTCTTTTTGGCCGCTCCTAACTCCTAACTCTACCACTGTCCTCATTCCAGCAACAGTAGGCTCTCACTGTGACTAGCACGAAGGATGCTGAGGAGTTTTCCTAGTCCCTGTGTTTTTTTTCACCTACCTCTTTTTTGGCCTGTGAAACAGCTCACAAAAAGAACTTGCTAGAACTGCCTGCGTCTGTCTTTCAGTGTAAGCAAGAGAAAGCATAGCCCAAACTGGTGTAGCTGCTTCTATGTGCAGAAAACTACAACGCTAAATTAACGTTTTATAATGCCCAACTACCCTATTACGTAAGATTAAAACTTTTAAATCTTTGTTTAACCCTCGAAGCCTCCTGAATGAGTATATCAACTCTTTCGACAAAATTTTGATAAACATTGGCCTTTTTGTCGTGCAATGATAATGATGTTATGATATGCTTATTATTATAACGTTATTTATTCAAGTCATCTACGTCTCTTTAGCTTTGATTGTAACAAACAAGACCGGCTAGTACAACACCACAAACAACATACAATTCTGAAAACAGTTTTGCATTTGTTTCAATAAGAAAACAATATTCATGTTCAAGTAATAAAATGTTTGGTTTATTGACATTCCAACATTTTGATCGAGTCATAAGATCGTGAGTAGGTGGTGTCTTAATTCGTAAAAGTGTTCATATAGTATGGGAAAAGTGAAGCAGATGCGTAGTAAATTTCATCAGCCAAGATTACTCTAATTTATTAACTAAGTTGGGAAAATAAATTACAATAGCAGTCCATATTTGACGTGGTCACTAAATTGGAATGCTAGTCGTTTATCGGTGGGTCAGGGGCACACGTTGGCTGAATATCAAGATTGTCGGTTGCACAGCTCATAATAATATTTGCGGCATTATGTGCACAATGTGAGAAGCCTCTTTTTATACTGAAGGCGATTACCCCTGCCAATGCAATTCCGCTAACTTATCGTCATTTGATCGTCATAGTCTATACGTAAACATATATCAACAGCACAAGACTACTATTCGAATATAGTTCTAAATGTTAGGTACAAATCACTCATGAGAAGTTCATGAAAGTGTAGAGATGGAAGTAGTAAAGACAACAGTTTAAGGAAATTGATTCTTTGAGGGAAAGAAAACAAAAGACTACATTGTTTGTGTACTACACCGGAAACTGGCACCACAAAGCACATGAACCCATGAAACTCACTCTGGAAAAGGATTAGGCAGAGAGGAGAAATCAAATACAAAACAAAAAGGAACACAGGTGTGTATGAAGGTGGGCACATAACATATTTACGGGTGACTGCTACCTCGCCACTCTTTATAGTCTCTAGTGAACTGGTTGGTTAGACAAAAGGTAAAGGAAATGCCGTTAAAGAAACGTGATATTGGGAAATAAAGTAGGATTTTTATTGAAAATAGCAAAGTATTGGTTGACTTTTATGTGGTTAGTTGTAGCAGAAGAAGATCGGAGGATACGGGTGTTTGCTAAAACACCTTACCAATTCCATGTACCTGAAACAACAGAATGAAGGTGTCATGACGAGACCGCATGCCACTTGAGAGACGATGAGGTATGGAGAATGAAGACTCATATACCCATCCACCGCAACTGCATTTGTATCTACAATAATATACACACGAGAGAAAATAAAGACGGTGGTGAAAGTTTAGTGAAAGTAAATCTGAATCATTTTGTATAAAATCTTGATATTTACTTTTAAACTGCCACATTGTTTTCTGGCTTTGCTTTTAGCAATGCAAAGGAAACTCTGTCAACTTTTTTATGGGGAAACCAAACTTGCCTAGATCTTACGGTACATAGCAGCATAATATAACGCAATAGAAGTTTAACGTACTTGATCAAGATCAAACAAACTGCGATCTGATCTGAAGATTTATACTAAGTACATCAGGAGAGAGAGAGAGAGAGATTTTGGGAGAGTACATATTTCTCATGCACTGTACAGTAGTGTTCAAGAATGGCAACCAACAAACTAGTCAAAGGTGAAAATAGTATTGGAACAATTGCACTTTTGAGGATCATCAAATAGGATTATATGGGTTGTAGAACTGGAAGATAAAAGAGGAAAAGCTAGAGCTCAAAGAGAGTAAATCGGTCGATGAATATAGCGCTGTGAGTGACATTATAGCAAAAATGCAGTCATGTTGGGAAGAATTTGAAAGAGTTTTTTGTGAGCGACTGATCCTATTTTAGCTAAACTATATGAAAATAAGATGTTAAGGTGAAAGAAGCATTCCAGGTATTCAGAATCAAACCAGCAGGTGAGGCATTATAGATAAAACACATTCCTTCATCTTTATAAACAATCTATGCATCTCTTTAAAAGACTGCGCAAGTGAGGGAAACTATTTTATGTGGCCAAAGCCCACCCTGCATTTTCAAGACCTCGTCACGAGGAAAGTAGTGCACATTTTACAATAACACGTATGTATACCCTTTGTTGGGCTTATATAGGATGATGCTTTCTGATATCTTTGTTACTCGGCCCATCTTAAAAGGGGAATCCTCTTTTGACAAATGAATGTTGGAAATTCTTTCTTCTACAAGCTACTTTCCGTCTTAAAAGTTTTTTTTCCTTGAAACAGTTTTTATTACGCGGTGGCAGCGGCGCGGCACATACGTTTTCTTGAGTAACAGGCTTTAAAGTACTACTATCTGGACAGAAAATCATCTTCTTTGTCATGAGACAAACACATACATGCCTTTTATCCCTTTGTATTAGCCAGTTTTATATTCCTTTTTTGTTCAAAATGCATATGTGCCTGTTTTCAAGTGATACGTACGTAATCTGACGGCTATATAGCAGCTACAAATGATCCTCCTAAATATCCAATGTGTTTGCTTGCTGTAAAAGGTGTTGTTTTTGAGTTTTCGCTGTACACAATACAAAAACACATTTCATTTATATGAGTGGAGAACTTGCATGTTACAGGATGGGTCATCAACATCAGCTCATTTCGCTTTCAACTCCATCCATGAGCATGATGCTGATGATGATGACACTTTTTGCTTTCCTGTCCGTAAAATACAAAATTCATAGAATATCCTAGTCGTTTTTAGAAAACTTTCTCTCCTTCCGTCCCTTTCACTTTCTGCGATTCAATTTCGTTTGAAATCGTTGGCCTACAACAATTCCCCATTTTACGCAAGTACTGCTGTAATATACACTCTACTTGTCATAGGTTGAAACGTTTTTTAGAAGTGAAGTAGATTTCAACTTTCATCATACGCATTTTTATTTGATTCTGTTTACAATAGACTTATACAACGAATCGCGTAAAATATGCACAATGCTGGATTTGGTGCACACTGCACACACTTATTAGACAAATAGCACAATAAGTACTAGCACCTACTTTCTTTGAAGCTAAATTGCAAAAACCCTTCTCAAGAGAAAGTAAACAGAATACTATAATACCTAAATGTATTATAATGTATCCACAGGTTAGGCTTTCTCCTTTCTTCTTAGTATTCTAATTTTCTCAAGTGAGTACGCAGGAGGAATCTTAAAGCATTAGTTTTTTTGCATCATCTACTTTCCCTGCCTGCCACTCATTAATCTCCATTGTAATCAAGAGGGCTTTTGAAGATGTCATGCAACATACGTCCTATAGCAAGATGTGTTGGAATATTCAGTGCATTGTTGTGAACATGACTGTAATACAAGGTACAAAGCACTCAAAGACGATCTGGATAAGAGGCTTTAAACTATTTCTCCGGATGGCATGGACCAACCAAAGTAATGTAACGGCTGAAGGACAAAAGGTTTCAAAGTTTGTATGCCTGCTTGCATACCCAAGGAGTTCGACGGCATTAGAACTGGCATCCCAGTCAGTCTAGTTAGCCCTTCACGTATGCTTATGATCATCATGCAATTTTTAGTGTTCGCACAGGTTTCGTGTTGTGTGGGTTTCGTGTATTATTAAGCATGATGGTCGTAGTGACTCTCCGAGTCCATATTATTATGTTTGTTAGTAGGGCCACTATATACAGAAAAAATATTGAGGATTGTTGTATGAGCATATATAATAAGGCACCACGCAATGGACCATTTCCTGTTCAAATTCTTTCTTTGCTGCTGGAAGGAGAGAGGTCTCAAATTTTTATGGGTCCTCTGAGCTGTGCTTTTAAGTTCCTTTTTTATGTTCGCCATTAACGTTTTATATGCTCTTATATTCCAATATTTGTTATAGAAAACACGAAGCTATCTTTTTACACTGATTTCTGTACATGACGAGTTTGACAAAGAGCTCGGCCTTGTCGATCCTATCACATTATGATTCTAGTTTTCTCCTGCCATGCCTCCTTAATCGAGAAAACGTCTTTATGTTTCTCTTTGGATTATTTGCTACAAATTTCATAGTCTCAATGGTTTTTCCATGTTTCTAGCAGTTTATATATCCTATCACACGTGTTATGCCCAGGGAAGGGAACAAACCAACACATTTTTATAACGGAGATGGGAATATAAGTACAATTTCAGCTTCCACACAATAGAATGGGAGATTGCGTTACATTCAGGTCTCACATTGACGAATTGTTCTCAAAAAACTTTCTTCTAAAAGTGACCGTAATATAATAATCCTCTATATACATGATTTTGTCTCAAGATTTTCCAATTTTCTAAGTGACCCGCGTTCTAAGAAAGAGAAAGCCTAATAACAAACTCTGCAATTACGTGAACTAAAATCCCATCGCACTAGTTTCGTAAATTGAGCATCTCATAGTTTTATCCATAAAAGATGATATTTTATAGCATGGCTCTATATATTTTGATAACCAACTAATTAATGGAAACTCTTCAAATGAATATCCTCCTTTTCAAATCCTTTATGCCTTTCATGGGAATTCTGATAACAACAAATTCAATCCGGAAAGTTTACTTTCAATGACACTTTCGAGATCTAAAAAATCATGAGGGATAAACTGGAGACCAATTTCTTTATGTACTAATTTATTAGTTTTACTGTGAATTCCTCCGGGGTTGGTCGCCTACCTTGAAATTCGATGACTTTGGCACATGCCCATTACAACATTCATCTTTTTTGTGCAATAAAACGAGTTGTTATACCTTTTGTTTACATGATGTTAAGGACGTCTCTCTAAAGAAATAATTTGTGTATGAGGACTCCTGTTCCCAGTGGATTGTGATCGCATCACCCGTATGGTTACGTATAGTGCCACTGCCATGTTGCCTAACTTAGCTTACTACTCATACATACAACATCCCACAGGTAGACCGTGCCACTAACGAAATATAACATTCTCATTTAATCTTTATTATCATTGTAACTATACGACACCTTTGGAAAGTCCCATGAATGGGACACAAAGTACAAATATGTAACCAATACGTTATAAAACACTGAAAATGTATGTACACGTTGCAGCGATTGCTTAAGCCTTGAAATGCCACCTTACAAATGCTTTCAATAAAAGGACTTCATAATCTTGTAAGTGTTCTCTTTCAACACTGCATACGCTCCAGACAAAACTACTTTGATAAATGGTCAAGTATTTGTACTTTTCATTGCTAAGCCATTTTTATCTCTTTTGCGATAACTTTACTGTTTCATTTAATTTAAGTTCTGAATAGAGCACATGCATCGTCTATATAATCACAACGGTGAAACATGATGATAAATATGGTGCTCAAAGACATGGGAAATGCATACATTATTATGCTGAAAGAAAACTTTGAAGTGAAAAATGTGAGTAAAGAAGGAACGAGAAGCCCTCGTTGACAGAGATTAGATGGAAGCTTACACATATGAAATTATGCACCAAGGGATAAATAAGGAAGCTTATTCCCTCAACAATTTTTTGTGATGCTTTACTTGTCTGATACCATTTATTTAAAGCACAATAATTCTTTCCTATCCGCGGTGATTTTATTCCCTCCGTATCATATTCGTTATTTTACCGTAGGAAATCTTCAGAATCCTTTCCATTTTACGGCTGGCTGCATACCGTTAAGCATGAAAAATATTTGTGAGTGTGTAATATTTGCCTAAGTAGCATATTATGCGTTTTTTCACTTCAGATCTCGAAATAAAAAGGATGTTTCAATGTATAAGCAAATTTGTATTGTCATGTTCAGATATGAAGGCAGGAAACACTCACGAGCTTATACGAAAGAAAGAACACTTGACACAGGTACTCCATTTGATTATCATATCTTCTTACAGCATCTGGCTTTTCCTGGTTCTTTTCGTACTCTACAGTTACAGTATTAATGGATTAAAACTCCTAGAAATGTACATTTCAAATGTGTACCGAGTAGTACTTTTTGCCACTTTACATAATGCTATGAATTTAGTATGATTATTCTTTCATTCGATCTATGTAATTTGCCAATGGTTGGAGAGTAGAACTTTTTGGGGAACATTTTTTTCAAGGGTGAGTGGTTTGTTCTCAGATACGACAGATATGTGATTCATTAAGGAAAATATATAGTACATTCATGTATACGTATCTAATCGAAATGCATTGGTTTAAAGTCAGTTTAGTGTGTGTTGTTCGTGTCAATGGACCACAACGAACTGTATTCGTATTAGGACAAATTGTAATAAAGGAATCCAATAAATCCATCTATACTATTAGTAATGTGTGTCTCCTTACGTGACGTTCTGCAGATGAAACCTTCATTTTTTGAGAAATAATGGCTTGCTGCGTGGGGGTTCCTTTTTTGCATTTTGTTTCGATCATAATGGTCTGGTTTTTGATGCAGAGAACTAGATCTTCAATAAACTACTTGGGAGCACTTTCGATGAACAAAAAATCTCTGCAAAACAAAATTCTGGTCACGATCATCGTTTTTCCAGAAATGTGTTTATATTTTATATTTTTGGAGGATGAATGGCATCTTTTTTACAAGAATGAAAAATGGAGAGGAAATCATGATCCATGAAAAGGACAAACAGCACAAGCTGATGAAAGACCATTTACTGTGTCTCACTTGATGTCGACCATGAATGAAGGAAAGCACAAAGCGACTTCATAAAATATATACTTCTTTTCGGATTTAGTGCAGAGGCCAACCAATATCTTTTGCTGCAAAATGGTTCTCGCCATTCATTATTTTTTGTTTATTAAAAATCATCTCAGCATAAAACGTCTTGGTGGTATAAAGTATTTTGTGCTTCGATCTATCAATACATTGAAAACTTTATCATTTATGTGTTACAAGTTATTCGCAAGCACAACAGCATCACTATGTACTACTGGGCTACGAACCGAGATTTTATCGACTGACGCCATGAAGTCAGTATCATATAGTTCTCACTTTCCCCAGCACGTGTACACATGTTTGTAGAAATGTAGCTGTATAAATGAAAGTTAACTTTTTGTCGAGCTACTGAAACTTCTGAGTGATTTGCAAATTTGTATTTTAACCAACATATCTTCACCCACAATTGGGCTAATTTCGTACTTGACTAATAAGAGATAACCCCGTTAGAAACCCTTTAAGCTGGGTGGTAAATTTTGCGATCAATTTTCAAAATAAAATCTAACCATATTGACCAGAATATTTCTAACTATATTAGAGGGTTGGTTTATACTTTAGGTTCTTGAGCAGGAATAGGGAATGATAAATCGTCTTTCGTTTGGTTTACGTCTTAAGAATTTATTTTGCATACACTGCGAAACAGATTGGAACATCATACTCATACTTGAGAAAACCAGTGGAATGAAGCTCGTAGTAAGAAGTTTTTAATCAGGTTCTTTCTCTCTACATAGCCAACCACCACAGTAATTGATTATACATGCCATAAATTTCCACATGCTTAAAGAATGCTACAACGCACGCACTACTTTACCCTGTGTGTATTATGCGCACCATTTTAATGAAGAATTATAAGACAAGTATAATTTTCTTGGTGACCGACTTGGTGCATTTGTGATATATTAGAGATAATCCACTCGCTACTTTGAGTAGCAATTCAATGCTAAAAGGGTCTCGGCCAAAAGACACGTCATGAATAAAATAAATATTATAATACTTGTTATACTCGATTCCATGTTATCCTTATTTGCACTTCAAAAACTGTAATTTCATTCATCACTACTTACATACAGGGTTCAATTTTCAACCCTGTGAAGCAAACTAATCTCAAGTATTCCAGGAAATGGTTAAACTAGTTTTGACTTTTGCATAAATTTGCAGTGTCCAAACCAAGATAAATGAGACCTTCCTTTCGGCAACATGTAATAACAGAATATGTGATTCTCCGTGTACTACAAAGTAAAAGTAAAGGAAATCAATATTTTGAAGGTTTGATTGAAATTTTGTACAATGATGAAATTATCAAGCGTGAAGTCAAGGCTAAGCGGTCACTGTTACAGAAATTATACCCTCTAAAAATTAAACTCACTATCTAGAGGAGCCTATTTCAAAGTAGAATAATAATGTAATGTAATTCCAGACATGCTATTTACGTCATGAAAATTTTAGGAATTTAGGAATCGTCAAGTTTCTTTTGCTCATCAGGGATTAAAATTTCAGGGTTAAGAGACATTTGTACGGAATTTACATGTGCAAGATAACGTAGTCAATAAGTCCATAGATGTAGGTAGTACTTCTCATTATTCTCGTAACATGTACAATGTATGCAGATAAACTAGGTATTGAATATCCTTTTAAATTACATGCTTCCAGTAAATAAAATTTGTTTTCTCGTTTCAGATTCATTGTGCCATGAATGAGAATCATCCTAAGATGAAAGGAAAATCTAAGAGGCCAACATAAACGAACATATTTGAGCGATTGCCACTTGCTACTAAAATTTGGAAGCATCTCGTTTATCTCCAGATAACATGCTACATACATACACTATGATGACATGCATGTACATATCTCAGCTAGTTATTATGCAGTATATTGAACAAAACAGGAAGCAATGAAATGTTCATGTCATGATATTTATGAACGCATGCCTAAAGCAAGATAAGTATAAGGCATTCATTTGCATCCGAATCCTCAATGTAAATAATGTACCATGTATATTTAGCAAGAAATACGACAAACGAAACATAGACACAACTGGCAAACAAATGGAATTGTTTTTATATGCAATTTAGTATACTAATTTGTTTTATTTTCAGCCACTACTAACATTCCAAAAGAGTCTCAATCATTCCCTTTCCTAGTTTGTTATTTGAATGTAAAGTAAAATTATGCTTATCGCAACTTACGCAATGCATCTAAATCTTAATATGTAGACACACGAAGAGTTCAAAATCGTAAATGTGGAAAGAATGTGGCATGGTAAACGTTGATTTTCTTGATATTATTCTATCTCTAAAATATTAGTCATACCTTACACCATTGTGCGAGCTAATTAGTGTGCGGTTTTCCTCGTGTATCATCAGTTCTCGTATTTGTCCCTTTCGAGGAAAATTCTTCATGCCACTGACAATGAGTATAGGAGCTGAGCTGAACATGTAAGGATAACAAGAGAATTTACAATCAACTTGGGACAGTAAAGTCTGAAATTTCATATTTTTATGGCCTGTAAGAATATCTTGTGAAAGCTCGTTTTAGTTTCTTGGATCGGGACTATGCATTTTCATAATATGCATACTCACGAAAGAGCATAAATACCGACTTGATTTGTGGTAAACTGTGTTTTTCGCGAGCCCATTATGTGTGACAATGAGTGAAACAACCCCAGTAGTAACAATAAGGCCAAGGCCTACTTCATTCCACATGAAACTACATGTTGATCCTGCAGACGATAACGAAGATGATATTCCGCTAACAGCAAAGTCCTGGAGAGTGCAACGTGAGTTTGTTGGAGCGCCAATAACCTCCTAGCCAGCATATGGCATGGCACAGTGCATTCTAAATTAAAGAAGATTGATGAGCTTTATTGTTAATTCACAGAAGATTTAAGATACTCATAAACGACTCGAAAGCACCAGTATTGTCTTTATGCATAATGCACATAAACAACAGAAACTTCATATCATTTGGCTCATTCTTATTCCTCTCACAAGGTAATACTCTAATCTTTCTTCTTTCTCTGTAGTGCTGCGTCTGTTACAAAAGGCACCTCAACCAGTTCCTGTATTATGCGAGGAGCCAAGGAGCTTCCCACATTTTGAGAATGGGAGCAGAATTTCGGAGAGCAGTTGGACTTCTGATGCAACCCATACTACTGAAATTACAAAAAGCAGTGGTTCTGGTTCATTGGTTAGTCCTACAACCACATCCAAGAAAGGTGCAAATGAGCATTATCCGACTGCAACCGTTCTCGTAGATGATTCATCATTTAAGCTAGTATTAGCAACGACGACTGCCAAAAGCAAGGATGTAGATGATGGCGATACTTTACCCATCAGAGCTGTTCAAGAAGGAATTGAAATTTGGGAAAGTAGAAATAGTGTAAACAGGAAAGATGAAGTGGAAGAAAAGTTACCAAACTGCCCATCATCCCCACAGGAGAATTCAAACAGCAAAGTACCAGATAATAGGAAACATCAACTGCAGAAGGATGAGGAGACTGAGAGCCGGAATACGTTGGGTTTCAGCATTCAAGGGGATTCAGAGTACTGGGAAAAGTTTCGCTACTCAAAGGATTATCAGTCTTCCCTCATGATCGAGACGATCTGTAACGAAGTGTTCAACTTGAAGCCTAGTCCGAAATACAAAAGTTTGATGAAACTCTCAGAGACAGAGACAGCGAGTGAGAATATCGACAAAAACAAAAAGGAGATTCCACCTTCTCAGTCGCTGAAAGTAGTTCAAAGTAATGATAATGATGTAGAAAGAATCAAGGTGGGAATAGTTGAGGAGACAGAGATGGAATCCGGAACAAAAGGAGTACGACCAAGTATTTTAACCGTCAAGACGAGCGATGAAAGGCGAGGAAAGGAGGCTCATATAAAAGAGAAGGCTGAGAATGCGTTAAGTTTTCAGGAGGACCGGCGTCAGCAGAAGGATGATATTATCGAAGACAATGTTGATAATAATAATGTCAGTGGGAATGGGCTCAAAGTAGGAATACCCCGACAGGAGCACCATAAAGAAATGGAAATTCGTAACTCAATCGCTTCGAGTATATTTACGACCACTTCTGCCACCACTGATGGGATAGCGGAAAA
>JAQIXX010004348.1:0-16534 GCA_034700605.1 Willowsia nigromaculata
CTTTCCGTTTCTGGAAACTTACTTTCTAGGAAAATTCCTATTCTGGGAACTTTTTTCTAGGAATCTTCCGAACACGGGATAAAGGTAGATGCTCATTTCAAGCATGGATACCATTAATATGAAACAAATTGTATAAAATTAAGTGCTTTCTGTCGAACTTTTCCGATTTTGTTTCAAAAGGGTTTTACAAGGTCATTCATAATAATTTTTCTGCTATGAAATGTGGTGAACAAAATTACGAATTGTTAATGAAGGCAATGAAAAGAAAAATACAAACAATTTAAGCTGACATCACGTACATACAAGACAAAGTCAGAGAGGGTCGCAATTGACAAGTGAGTACAACATTTGGGCAAAAGTTGTTTCGACAATAATCATATCATTTGAATGCATCCAGTATAAAAGTCTCTGTTCCCATCGTTTTATACGAAATGCTGATCTAAGGCAAAATACGTCGAGTTTAAACTTGCGCTTTTTATTTTGGCAGAGAAAGCACAAATTCAGCCAGACTTTTAGATAGACATTAACTTTGCCAGATGGTGACCCTGAAATGTGCTATGAAGTACCTACCTCTGGTCCGATCCAAATGTCGACAGTGCTCCTAGAACGTATACTACCCATGGCGTCCACGCCAGTCTTCTTGTCCAGTTTTATGAAAAGTTTTTTAAAGTCTCTATTTGCGATACAAAGTTGCTACAAATCTACATAAATGTATGTATTAACTAATATTACAATAGGTCCAAGCACATGACACATTCCATAATACCTGTAACTACATATTTTTAATCCTTGACTTGACTATGATCTCATCTTTGCATGGAACAAAAACGACTCATGTCAGTGCGTGAGCAATGAACCCCTTCACTTTAAAGGATATTATGCAGAGTAGACAAAACTTGTGAAAGCTACATCCTACGTTACTACTACAACTACTGGGGAGCAAACTTCCCTTGGTCAAATATGTGTGATCTAGTGTAACAAATAAGTGGAAACTTCTCAGGAATCCTTTTTCAGATCTGTTTGCCTGATGTCCAAATGCCAAAATAATATATGGTCAGTGCGACCAGTGAATGCAATATTTCGTTTCTTACAAGTTGCGAATGTGTCTTTAGAAGAATGTGTTCACCATGTAATTCAATATGGTCCTCAGAGAACCCACAACTATTCCCAGTTGTCGGTTATCTTCAGTCAAATAGCCGAACTAGTTGTCAATTTTACCTTAACAAGGGAAACACTACGCACCTTCAACCTTCAAAGTCGAATATAAGGTATTGTACCGTGCAAACACATTTCGCAGTCTGGTTAGATTGTTCACTTTGTCGGAATAATGGATATAGGTAAAGTTGACAGATGACAAAGCCACCGACCCACATTGTCATTTATATACCTAGGAGGGAAATATGTTTACATGGCAAAAGATGGTTGTCCCTACGCGAAACTCAAATTCTCAAAATCATCATCGTACGTTGCTCAACCATTTCCACCCAATATGGAATTTGTGAACTGGTTATATTAGATACTTCTACTAACAAGCTACACATTCCTATGAAGCCTCACAAACCACAAGACACATTCTTCATCTCACCAGTAAGGTCCCTGACTCATCTTATCTCTTTTTCTTTACATCATGCAGTCAGAGAGTACGCAGTTTGATTGCAATTCTTATCCTCCCAACCATATTTTGTCTGTATCTCATATCATTCACTGTGCGAATGCTCTCAAGCAGTTCAAGTTGTCGTTAGTGCAAATGTTTTGTTCAACTTGGAATAGACGTACATACATACAAGTATTTTCCCATTTTTCTATGGTCACAGAGAAAAACTAAATAAAGGGGAAAGCATCCTTTCCCTTTGCTGAGAAAAGTCAAAACTTGAGACGATGGACAACTCAGCTCACTCATCCTTTGTTCGAATCTCCTACATAGCCAAACTAAACAAGAGGTTGTAGTGCAAACAAAAATGCGGACCCCATTTAGCTAATATAATGGCTAATAGGTACGTACGTTCTTTTGTCCTTAAACCATTACTAATGCAGAATAAATAGGTCTGCTCATACCTTATATGTCCAGCTTTTTTATGTTATGTGTGTATTTCCAAATAGTAGACCACAGTGGCATCATTATTTATCGACATAATGCCTTTTGTACAAAAAACTCAAAACATAACAGCAACAACCTTTACATGTACGTGGTAGAGTGTACTATTAAAACATTATAAGCTCAACTTTGTTCATTCATTCGCAGTTTTTACTTCTTGCTATATGCACACACTTCACTTGACAGAAAGGAAAAGCGTTGCTCTTTGCCGAATCTGCGGCCACTACAACCTGAGCGTTCTTTGCAGTAGCATCCAGAAAACATCACTACCAGCAGTATAGAAGAAGAAGCAACATGCGACCTGTGTTATCATCGTCATCATCATCATCATCAGCGTCTCGGCCAAAACATCTTACTCCAGCTATTAAGCTTTCCTTTTCGAGATTTATCAGAATCCTTTAAGTAAGTGAGTTTCGTCTACTCCTGTTCATTTTACAGCGTAAGTGTTTCTACTCCCTGTGACTCATTCAAACGCTATCTGATGTGCACATTCAGGCATAATAAAAAGCAATCCAATTTTTTTCTTATCTTCAAGATCATCCTTACAATCATCAACCGTATCAAGAGCAGAAGCTGCTTCTGCAAAGAAACAACTCGTGCTGACTTTGGATTTAAGAAGCGAAACTCGGTACCTTTTAATCTTTAAAGTTGATTACGTTTTTCGTTGACATTTGTACTTTTAAAGTGAGTGTGTGTGTAGACATTATAATAAGGGATTACCTAACATACGTAAATAAGTTTTAATTCAAAACCTCCAGTAAACTCATTTTTTTATATGAGATCTCAACCTAAAATTTATTACAAGAAATATCCTCCTACTGAGCGATTAATTTCACTTCATGTACATAATCCTAAAACAAATTTTTATAAAGCTGTCTCTGAACTGAAATGTCGACCTTGCCAGAAAATCTTCTGTGCATAACACATTGACTATTAACCTATGTTTTAATGCGTTTTTCTATATGACATTGTCGAGTGTATTTTTAACTGAGCCATAAACTTGTGTAATGGTAAATAAACTACAGCAATTTTTCACGAGCAGTCATTTTTATTACCGTGTCCAATGAGTTTAAACTACGATATGTACATGTAGATGTAACTGATATTTCCGCCGTTTTGCATTTTGCATTAGTCAAAGAAGAAGTACATTTGAGTGTCTCTCTCCGCAGTTGTCAACAGGCTCAACAACAAAGTCGCTTCACAAACGCATGAATGACCAGCTTATGGGGTAAGATGATACCTTGTATTTTGTACGTGAGTATTATTTTTGCTTCTACCTTGGATTGTGAAACAGTCCTCATATGTTCAAAAAGAATAATTCATTAGCGCTTCTTCCAAGTTTGCACGAACTACGTATTTTTATGTTTTTTGTAACTTGAAGTAAGCAGGCTTAATTATTAATTAGTATCAAGTCTAAAAATAGCCATGCGTACCTTTCTGACTTCCGGGCTAATGGAGCATTCGAGCATACCTCATAATTTTTGCATTCACTTTTCGTACTTTACTTTAATCACAAGAGATTTAATGTAAAAACAACAAAGTTTATACTTTTTCTGTACATACGTATTACGTAGTATTCTTCATAGTCGATTTGAAATCTGAAATAATTGCATTATACACATGAAAAGATAGATGAGTAGAAAATACAAAAATGAAGTTATGGGGCCCCGACTTTAGGAATTAAAAAACAAAGACAATTTTCCGAATGAAGATGTTTAACAGTATGTATATATAAGTAGTGTTGATTCATTTTAATAATAAAATTACATTTTACGTATTACGTATAAAATACGATGGTGCTTTCATAATACAAACAATTTACGTGAAAGTAGACTCACAAATTTTAATTTTATGTTTAACTGGCTTTATACTATGGTTACTTAATTTTGCCATTATCATCCAAGACCATCGTTTTATAATGAACTGTAGAAGGATCGATTTTTTATTTAGGCTCAGAGTAGGCACTTTATTTTGATGGTTGTGTTGCATTTTAGTATGCGGAGAGAGGCAGTCAAAACAAACTTTTTTGAACAAAGTTGTTTTTCGTTTTGCTAAGCATATTAAGTTGGAAATGCTC
Source organism: Willowsia nigromaculata (assembly GCA_034700605.1). Taxonomy (NCBI): domain Eukaryota; kingdom Metazoa; phylum Arthropoda; class Collembola; order Entomobryomorpha; family Entomobryidae; genus Willowsia; species Willowsia nigromaculata. The sequence goes on from JAQIXX010004348.1 coordinate 4,173, forward strand.
AAAAACAAAGACACTGAATCGCAAACGACTATGTATTACGCAGCGTTTGCATAATATGGAAAATTAATGTTGTGTACCTGTATATTAAATCATATTTATGTCCCTTCTCCTATGTAAATTGATTGCCTTCCAAAATATTATTTAAAAGATTGGTAGCATTGATTACGATTGGAACTAAGAAATCATTAGCTCAGGTCTTATCCACGCTCAATAGGTAGATTCGTTCACAGATACCTACCATTTTTACCAGAATTTACACATTCCCTGCTGCAAAATCTCATGCGAAAAGAAGTTTAGGACGGTAAATTGTTATAAACTAAACTTAATATTTATCAGAATTCTGAGTTGGTCACGTCAAGTTATTGAACTTTCGAAAAACAACTACAATCAGTGTTCTTTACATTCTCTAGATTATGTAAGGAAACAATTTTCGAATGAATGCATACTAAAATTAAAAACTGCTACAGACAATAATCAACCTATATACAATCCAGAGTATTTACGTTTTGAAGAAATAATTCTTTTCTCGTATGTTTATGCTGTTGCAAACAGCACCAAAGTCCTAAAGCATTAGGAACTTAGTTCCAAATAAACAGTATAGTAAGCAGTAATACATTAAAAATTGAAATTTATGTGTTTTTGCAAAACGTTCCCTAAATTTGCCTCTGCCCATACAAAATTTATACACATACAATATGGCAATATTGTTTGCTTTGCTTGTGTAAGATACATATATTGTTTAATGACGCAGTATGTCTGAACTGTTGACTGTTGAATATCTTATGAATTTGTAAATGCATTAAAACGACAGTTTAGCTCCTGGCTCAAATTAATGATGTGAAACGAACATACGGTTGTAAGTAAAACTTCGTTAGATATGTCGACTTCAACATTCCTGTCTACTTAAAGTAAACAACAATTTATATAATATGAATGAAGCGTGCGTTAATAAATTTCTCTATTAAGTGTCAACTGCCATGTTTCATTTTTTTAAATCTAGTTATGTAACCTCGGCGATCTCAAATGTTTAATCAAATATGAGTTTCCAGACATATTTCTTTCAATGGCTAAATTATTAAAACATAATGATTACGGCTTAACACCTCTGTCTATTATGGAATTGTAGCATGTAATATATAATATGAAAGGTATTTCTTCAAATAATAATAGTGTGGACACTTTGAAATGCCATTAGTTGTTGATTAAACAGTATTGCAGCATAAAAACAGCAATCTTTTGCATATCACGAAAACAGGGTTCAGTTGAATTCATAACTTTCACTTTCTGTTTTATGCTTTTCACACTCAATGAATATCAGAAAAAATCACAACTTTTCTTTATTTCCCCATCAATGACCCTTCTGTCATCTGATAAAATCTTGTGTATTGAAATCACGATATCAATCATGCAAATAAAATTCAATAAAAGTGTAAATCCCTACGCAATCGCGGGATAGAGATTCTCCACAAAAGTACATTTTAATATGATAACGACTTGCAACCATGTTTCTATTGAAACCACTTATACTGGGAAATATGAGATACAGATTTGTCTAAGGCTTGCAACGACATTGTCTGCCGTGCATGCTATTGATTTTGCATTGGTGCATTTATTATTACTTAGACACACATGTACACACGTATATTTCCTGAAAAGTACAGATGAGGAAAAATTATTGATGGGAGTGGTAGGCTTATATGCCTACACGTAGCAATGTTAACTGTCATTTTGTCTAATTTCTTTGTGAAGTGTTTTGTAACAAAATGTCAGTCTTTGGCTCTACGCTGTTGCATTAAGCATGTCGGGTTGAACAGAAAAGTGGGTCAATTCTTTCCATAATATTAATTTAGCATTTGATACTCCAATTAGTTCTCCATCAACACTTCCAAAATCCTGAGCATCAACTTCTTTTAATTAACAATCCATTCCACCATATTCTTGTAGTAAAATTCTTGACACGAGCTTTTCTTAGACAGATAATATGAGTTTTCTTAAACATTTTGATAATCCAAGAGCAAAGGTCATCAAGTCATTGAACTTGTCACATTTTATGGAGAAGAAAATGTTATAATAACCTGTTAATGAGTGCTACATCTTGACATGATAAAGTAAGACGTGATGGTGTGTTGAAAGTCTATAAGTTCAGTTCAATGTGGTGTCATAAACCATTGATTATTGGGTGTTGTTGTTGTAGGTGTGATCTTCAGCACCCTTCGTTCTGTTTGTTTCACACACGTAAGTAACGGTTTATATTTATTGACGCTATGCAAAATCTGCTCGATTCATTGTATCTTTTTGTACAACTTTGTCTCAAAAAGATTACTGAATAGTTTAAAGCGGATATTTCTGCTTCATATGGGAATATATTTGGTATGCATAGTATCTATCTCCCTTTTATGCAATCGCCAAAGAAAGTGCAGTTTATTGAAACACACCCAATTACATTACATATAACTTTCCTGGTGTATAAGCATTATTTAGAACATTATTAAACAAAGTCATTGCGACTATGATTGGGAGTCCTTCCGTGATTCATTTGCCAAAATTAATCCCTTTATGTGGGTAACAAAAAACGTCTACAAAGTTTAAATATGGATATTGAAACGGGAGGGCTAACACTCTTGAATTGATCTTACATATCTTACATAAGATGCCTAAGTATAATATGTCAACCACACACACCCATCAAGGCATTACAAAGTAATCAATGTACATATTGCATATTCAACTTTTAATACGACTTTTAATTCAGCATTGGTAGTTCATCATTTGTATGTGTACTTTTCTGAATACCTGTCACATATAGTGCATTTACGGCACACATGAAATTATCATGTAATTCTGAAAGCAATACAATATATTATACATTTGCAAATGTAGTTTCAAAGATAATTTGATGCATAATATTTTCGAAAACAATCTAGAAAAATCTGTGATAATCATAATAACAGAAATTCTTTTTACTCCTACATCCTACACTAACTTTGCTTATAATAATCTTGCTTATTGAACTTCCGACAAGTGAAGGATTTTTATGAAACGGTGAAAGGATTGTAGTACCAACATCTCGTGTTTTCATAAAAAAAGTGCTCCATGCCTAAAACTACCGGAGGACTAGTTTGCAACATATACATAAAATTAGCAAAACACTAGGGGCAAGAAAAACCATAGCCCATTACACACAGACTGGTCTCAAAAATTAGGTATGTAAAATGGATTTGAAATCAAGAAGAGTTTTGTTTCTGGTCATGTAACATTACATTCGCTGTCGGCAATACTCATGGGTAACATAAGATATTTTGACGATTCTCTTTTATATATTTATTTCCGGATAAAAGTAAAAGCTCTTATGAATGCTCCAAGACAATTAATGGTGGCTGTCTGCATAAAACTTCTAAAAAATGTACCTCCCAATTATTTATCTCGGGGAAAAAAATTACTTCAAGTAGTTGCATGCTTTCTCTCATTTATTTTTTCCTTAAAAATGTTGCTTTAAGCTTAAAAACGAGACGACAGTGGAGAACCATACAAAGAGCTGTTTTCGGCAGGAATAAGGCTTTGAAAGCAGTTAAGTAGTACCCAGAAAAAATTCAAGGAGCAGCCTTATCTTTACAATGTGAAAAATTCTTTTCTCCTCATAAACTAGTTTTCCTCTTCCTGTTGAGTCCATTACGCAGAAGTCCTATTTCTTACAACTTACTTTGAGATTGTGGAATACTTAAAGGATTTTTTCTCTTCTGCTAGTTTTTAAAATTGCTTATTTCAATATTGTAACGATAAACTACAGTATAAATGTAATGTAATATGATAAATGTGATATTACGAAATACGTATTTCATGTACTCATTATCATATGCATTGAAGTATTTCAAATACTGAACTTATGGTATGAGTAGGAACCATACTTAAGTCAGTACAAAAACCGACCATGGAATTCTCGCCCAAATGGTAGTTTCATTCAAACGAGTACATCATAGAGCGTCATGTGGATGTGGTGATACTTTTCCAATTCTCAATTCAAAATACTCTCAGAGAACTATTAGATTAGAGAAATGTGCTTTGACACACCTATCTCAATCTCAATTTTCTTGTCGTTTGAGTTCTTCTCCTTGAAAATGTGATAGCAATCTGCTACAAATTGTTGTGTTCTATAAAATATGAGAGAAATAAGCAGGGATATGATAATATATTCATACACATTTATATCTACATAACTCAAAAGAGACGACGAACGCTGCAAACATAATCCTTTCTATGCGCTTAGACAACTATTTCTTATCTTCTACAAAAGATACGAAGTAAGTTTTTTTCTTTCAAAACTGCAGTGTTACAATTTACACTTCAAAAAAAAACTAGAGCGTTGCAGCAAATAACCATTTGTAAAAGCCTTTTGTAATATCCGCTGGGACATGATTCGAAAGAAAAAGGAAAATTACAAATTTTCCATATATTGCAACTACATTTCAGGCAAATTGAAATCATTGACAGTTTTGTACATTGCTACTGCTATCGATATCCAACGCATGTATGGTCTAGTTTCATTTCTTCAGTATTATCTCTTTCAAAATTGTATTTTTTATCTGATTGTCAGTAAAAAATCAGGATTCGATTATTTGGCTACTACTAAAAGAAGTTTGCAAAAAACAAACACAGAAAGTTACGGAAACATTATATTTAGGCCACTATGGTAAGGTTGCCAAAATGAAAGGGATACACAAAATGCAATGTGCGAACACCTGGACAACCAATACGTTTATTTACTGAATGATTTCAGCAAACGCAAACTAAAGAGAAAATATATGGCTGACTTGATTATGATTGTGAGACATTGCTTTCGATTGTAGTGCTCCATGAACCCAAATCGAAGGATCAAGATCAAATGGACAGATGGAAGGATTTCGTACAATTTTACGCAGAAATAAAATAATGCCACCAAGGTTGAAATGAGGTTGTAAAGCGACAAACTTGTATAGGCAATACTGTACATTTGGGTAGCCATATTTTATGTTTCTGTAGTAGTATGAAAAAACTAGTAAATTGGGCATAAATTGGTATTTGCCATATCCTTGACTTTGATCTTTCGTTTTGCGTTGCTAGCCCCGGTATTTTTATTAATTATTTTATGAATAGATTGAAAGCCTTCGGAACCGCAGACAGCTAGAAAAGCAGAATACAATTTGTAATATAATTTTGTTATGATCCGCAGTGGTTCTACAAAGCACGCACGTCCAACAGCATATTGATATTAATGATATTTTTAGACACATCGAGAGAATATTAAAATGCATATTTTATTATGTATAAGCGACTGAATGATAAATAAATTTACGTTAGCAAGACGGCAAGCCATACAATTAGTGAAACTTCCTTTTTACGTGACAAAGTAATATGTGAATGGAAATATTCCGCTGTTTACATTACAGTATGCATCATCATGCAACGAATAAAAGATATTATGTACTCATTTTGAATTGTCCATGCAGTAAAACTAAAAGTCAATGAGGTCACTAAGCAAATTGCAGCAATAGTAGTCATTGCATTTCACCTCTCTGATCATAAAAATGATGACGATGACAGAATGTGCCATCACTGATTACAATGAAATTAGCATCGCCAACAGTCATGGATGGAGTGAGACTTATAAAGAGTGCTGCTGAGTGCTGAAAATAACTGTACCCTATACCCTACCTGACACGCATGTTTTGCAACAATGAATGTGTGGTCAGCTAATCAATTTAGGTAATTCACAAATAGTTACACGACCAACAAACACAATAAAACGTGACCATAACAGCATTGGCAGCTATTAACAACACCATATTTATCTGAAAGTAGGAAAAGTACAAGCGTTTTCCTTTCCCACGGAAAACATGGTATTAGTGTAATATTTGGCTTTTGAGTCGAAAGTAGTCAAAAGTTGAGTATTAGATTTGTCTCCACATCTTTAGGTAGAATCGTGGGTTCAACGAAGAAACCTTTTAAAGCATATTTTCATTCAGTTGTCAAAATTGGTATTACCGACACCCTCTAGTCATGCATTACATGCGCATAGTCTTTCATCGTAAGGTATATTGAACTTTATACTGCGACAGATCACTTGGGAGACCGTGGTTCAATGCTCAAGTTGCCCCATTATTACTTTTTCCGTTCTTCTACTGAAACTTTTGGTTTTGATAATATAATAGCATTTGTGACACTTTGCTCCTATTTCCTGCAGCATATACAATCTTATTTCAATAAGCCACTCACAAAACGTGTAACAGCTTAAGAAGCACAAGCAGAGATTACAGTACTTTTCATCTGTTTCAATTTTCTTTGCTTTTCGTCCTCTCAGAAGAGACATCCACATCCGAGAACAAGGTGTATTGGAATAGAGGAACAAGGTCAAGGGAAGTCGGGAAAACTCTGGGAAAGTAAAGTAAATAAAAGGAAAGGCAGAAATGGCTTCTTGAATCTCTGCCCGCCCCTGCAAGTTTCTATTGCTTTTTCTCTCATTTTCCTTCTTATATGTCTAAATTAGCTTGTCCTTATTCTCTTAACAAGACATTATTTATTTGATTCTTATGCGACTTTACTATTCCGGTTGGATATACAAAGAATACGACACATGGCCAAAGGCAAATATATAATGATAATAATAAAATTAATTTAATATTTTTAAAAGAAAAATACGAGCAAAAAATATGTTGCATTTTATTATGCCAGCTGCCTTTCTTGCTTCGCTCTGTGCTAAACTGACAAATCCAGATGGTAAAATTTTACCTTTCCATTTTGCACACTACTTGCATTGTACACTGTTGGCTGTCTTCGCACACTATTATTCTTAGTCATGTCATGCAGCGTTCCTGCTTGCCTTGTTCCTCTGAAATAGAAAGTTGATAAAATCAGTGCTACTATTTCTGAGTTTTACTTTGAAACATTCACTCATTTTATAATAACTGTTCAAAAAGTACAACTCAAATTTCGTTGTTCCTATTTCTCGTTTTCTGTCGCTCCATTTTTCATCTTCTGTAACATCCATTTTTATCTAATACACACATCACAACATAAAGGTCTCACTACAGACTACGATACGATCGTCGGCATTTATAATCCAGGGAGTATTTCGCCGTCTTCATATCGTCACAATGCAATATGATTTATTACCTAAATGTCAAGAGCAAGACCTCATACTATGCACCTCTAGTAAAACCATGCTGCGTTACAACTGCACCCTAGTTGCCTGTATAAACATAAAAAATAAGATAGGAAAATGCTTCTGATAAGTTTTAATGCACAAGCTATAACCTGACATTTTATATTCTTTGCTAAAATTGTTGGCACTTTTAATAGCTCATCGTCACTTGTTTTCTTTTGTATGACACAAGAGGAAGCACAAGGCATAATGCAGAGCCATGTAAGTTCTGGCAACACAGTCATTTATTTACTTCATGATAGTTAGTGCCGATTCTTATCATCACCATCCTGTGCAAATAAATAAATGACTTTAGTCAGTCGGCAGAACAATGTCAATTCTAAAGTGGGTGTCAACACCATCCTCTGCAGCATGAAAATGAAGTGAGCAACAAAAAAAACGTCATGTACTTTCAATCAGTAAAAAATACTGCTTGTACTTCTGTCTTTTTCTTTCGACAGCGAATACGCTTAGCACGTAGGATGAACTTGATTGATCTGATGATACTTTGACATTTTTTAAATTGTACCAGTAGAATTAGAATAAAGAACAGAAGCTCCGCAATTGAAAAAAACATGCGTGCAAAAAACGATTTTGTGCCAGACGCATGTCATTTTAATGTGATAAAAAATTCATGAATGTCAACTACAAGAATATCTAATATATTTATATATATATTTAATATATTTAAATACATGATATAATTTTAAGTTTGCTCTAATGCTCAATATGGCCAAGATGCAGATCCAAAATCTGATTCTATTCTAATCCTAAACAGACTTTTTTATCATTCAATGAAATCAAACCAGCAACAGTCCAGTCTAAGTCCAAAATTAGTAGCGACAGCATAGCAGCAGTTCAATGTTTAGTTGGCTGTGATGGCGAATGCGATAATAAAACCCTATTTGAATTCAGATTTATTCCGTTTGACTCTACAACCAACTATTATTCACTCACTCATTCTTTTTCGCTTTGATTGTGTAGTCATTTTGTTAGTGTGGGAGCGGTGAGGGCTGTTTATGGAGCAGCAGTTGCACGAAAATTACTACTAAAAATGGTAATAAAAGTGGAAATTCAATTTCGTTTTTTATAATGGTATATGTGTCTTAAACGCTGTAATGTCTGGCAGAGATGCAAAGTAGTGATGTTCCAGAAGAGTGAGCAAGTGAATAAGAAAAGAAAAAATATGGGTGAGTACAGGCATGCTGGTATCTTATCGGGTTTCGGGCATTCTAAGAATAAAAATGGTAGAAAATTTGTAGATTTTATAGTACTCTGGTGTATGATAAAATATAGTCCGATCCTGATCTACTGGAAAAGACTGCATGAGACGGGTAAAAAATCCAAAATACATAGAAGTAATACCCCGATTGATAGAATCACGCAAAATGTGTTGTGCAATTCCAATTAACTTTAAGTTGACTTTACATTGCACACGAGTAGCAGTAGAACTACAAGAGCTTATCTCGGGTATTTCACTTCCAACCCTAATGGGTCTGTAAGTGCTTCAATCTTCTTGCACTTTTGTACTGGACTTTTTCATGCCTAGTATCATTCCATATTTCATACATACATCCCTGCAATAGTGTTCACATTTATATAGATAGAATTAGAATATTTTTTCATTGAAGCATGTCACATTCTTTGTCGGGTATGGTGGAAAATTCTAATTTTCCCAAGTCATCTGATTAAATTTTTGCTTGACTGAAATGAGAGGAAAAGAGCAAAAAGCAGTTGCAGTCGGATCTCAAAAAATCTGTATTACACGCTTCTCCTCCAAATCTCCACTCTGGTCGACTGGTGGTACCACTTGACGTTTCATATTTGCATATTATATCCGCTTGTTTAAGTCTACCTCACACAATGATAATGTCTACACTGCATAAATGCAATTCAGTCTGCTTATGCTTCAACTCACTTTTCTCTAGATTTGAGAAACGCAGGAAGTCAATCAAGTTCATCGAGGCCTTCAAAACCTTCATTTTTACGAGCAAAAACTCCCCTAATTTTACAGTGGGAAGATAAGATGAGTAGGGATTTCATAATGCTAATACGCTCTTGCGAGTTCCATCAAATTCTCTCCAATCAAAATTGAAGACAGAAAATACAAGGCTTTCACAGATTTGTAACCTCAGTTCTTCTGGTTTTTCGGTGTATATTAAACAATTCAAGACCAGACATCGCTGCGGGAATGCTTGGTGTTCCTGGTATCCATAGGGTTACTGGTTACGTCATTAAATGTACATTGATATTTTTCAGTCACATACATGCCTACTCGACTTTATGTCCTTCTTTTCTTCTCTTCCTGTTCTAATTTCTTCTGGCGAGAAATCAAAACCAATGAAAGGGATGGCGGTGGCGTCTGTTATTGTGGGGTACCACAATAGACAAGCTACAATCGAAATCAACACCATGTAACGGTATTACATATCTCCAAACTTCTGTTAGGTCTGCGATGTGTGATGTGGTAGTTATTGTGGCAGTCTCATAGAGCCCCAATCTGGTTTTCGGTAGATTTGTCCCCACTCGCTGCAATGATGAATGTGATGTCAATACTCCAAAATGCTGAAAACGTACAATTCAAATTCACAACACGTTTCATCAATAAAGAACACCAAATCCATTATATCCATTTGGGAATCCCCATAAACAATGCCAGGCTGCCAAGCATCGTCAAAGAAGACAAAACTACTAAAAGAGTAATGCTGATGGCAAAGTTTGGGATTCTCTCTAAATTTTACTTTGAGATTTTCTCAACTATGCATCCAGCTTCAGTGAGCGAAAAAATAACGGAAGGAGAAGGCTCAGCAACTTTCACTGAGAAACCTTATTCAATGCCCTAGTCCTTTCGATGCAACAAAAAGACAAAAACACAGTTTTCCTTTCTCCATTCCCCATGTAGTCCATTACTCGACCCAAATACGTTACCATTCACCACTTAGTCAACATTATTCAATGCAAGGTCTGTTTTGCTATCATTGTTTGTCGTCTCTTAGATCAAGACGGAGTACTTACAATAGCATAAGTAGCTTTTGATTAGTGAAAGGGAAAGAGGAAAAACTGAAACAAATATTGAAGCATAAAGATATTTGCCTCGAGGACAAATAAAATATAAAGCATAGTGTTTTATTAAAACAAAGTTGAATGTATATAAAATAGCAAAATCATGGATAATATTTTACGAATTTTGTTTCAAAATCCTTTTTGCTTTTTCCTTTCATGATCCGCTTATTTCCTTTTCTTGGTCGCTCACTTATTTATTTGAAGCCCAAATGCTTTTCTTTAATCTCAGATACGCGAGTACCTATTTATCCATACCGTTTTCAAAATAATGCGCAATTTTCTTCGTAAGATAATCAACATCAATAGGAGAAAAGAGCATTCAATGCGAAGGTTGAGAGGGAAAGTAACATTTTCTGCGAAACAAGAGGAAGATATAAAACCAATCCTTTTATTGGGCGCAATATACATAGAAACAAGGTAGACTACAAAGACGAAACTCGACTGCCTGTCATCTTTCCTTTCGTTTATAGTATTCTTTTCAAACTGTCAACAAGATTGATAAGTCAGTCTTAAGAAAAATTTGTACAGACGAGTTTTGTTCCCTTTTCTGTCTTTTACTAAAAGTAAACAATGAAGAGTCAAAAACTTTACGACAAGTTTAATAAATCAAGTAACCAAACTATTAACAAACTAAACCTTCGAGGTACGTGAAATTTGATATTGTTATGGCTTATGGCAAATCCAATGTACCAATAACGATGATAATGCCAAGGATGGAAAACTAATGGATGCAACGGAATAAAAGATCTATTTTCCTGTTAAGGATTGATGTAGCTGAAAACTGACAAGCGAAAGATATTTTCCTGGTTCAAAAAACTCAACGTTAATTTATATTCCATACGCGCATGAGGCTGTAGAACGAAAAAAACACCATGATATGCAACCTAGGTTTGGACTTTTATGAAATTAGCAGTAAAATAAGATTTGCTTCAGAAAGGAAGTGAGTTAACTAGTTTACTCGCAGTTTCCGTTAAAAATTTGGGGTGAAGCTTTACAAAGGCGTCAAACCAGGTGGCATCAAAACAAGTACATCCTTATGATTCTTATTAAGTTAACTTGGGTGTAAGGTGTAATGATCGTACCACTACAATAAACCTGACAACAGGATGTAGGGAACTTGCGATGATTATGAAGCCTAATTTTTGAATAATTTGCTTTAAATTTACAAAAATTATGGATGTGGGGCAAAATTGAATCATAAAAACGCTAATTGCTATTTTGCCAAACACTTCTCAATTATGAAATTGCGTAAGTTGGACTTCCTTTGAGATTCCTGTTCGAATGATACCCAACATGACAAACGTCAATGATGCAAAAATTGACCGTTATAACGGTTTCTGTTTACCGTTGGTGCTTATCTTCTAAGTTGTTGAAGCTAGGATGACCAATAAACTATTGCAAAAAATAGAATTAAAACATTAGCAGCCGTTGTGGCAGGAGAGCCAAAATTGTAAAAAAAAACCGTTATAACCGCCAAACCGTTACAAATTTTGAAAAATGTTTGCCTGGAAAATGATCAGTGATGAAAATGCATCGAATGAGCCCACACATGCCCCATGTTGATCATGCAAAAATTGACCGTTATAACGGTTTTTAACGGTTACTGTTGACCTTTGGTGCTCATCTTCAAACTCAGTCAAGCACCAATGACAAGAAAGCCATTGCAAAAAAACAGAATTCAAAAATTCGCAGCCGTTTAGACAGGAGCATAAAAACGCTGAAAATATTTGAAAGCGTTATAACGGTCAAACCGTTAAGAATTTTGAAAAAAACTCATGTGGAAAATGATCAGTGATGAAAATGCTCTCGACCGAGCTCCCATATGCCCCATGTTGATTGTGCAAAAATTGATCGTTATAACGGTTTTTCACGGTTTAAGTTGACCGTTAAAGCCCATCTTCGAACTCATTCAAGCTAAGATGCTCAGTAACACGTTGCAAAAGACAGAATTTAAAAATTTGCTTCCGTTCAAGAGTTATCGTGCAAACGGACGGACGGACGGACAGACACCGCGACCATTCTGAATAACTTGCTTTTTGCAATCGCAAGTTACAGTAACAGGTACTAATAGATTTAAAAATCCCTACTCCCGCCTTCTGTATAGCTAGTTCCATTTGTTTCGCAT
>JAQIXX010004349.1:0-16530 GCA_034700605.1 Willowsia nigromaculata
GAAGGTGTAAGCTTCTGGGACTGCCCAGGATTTGATGACAATCGTGGTCCCCAAATGGATATCGCCGCAATGTATTTTTTGAAGTATGCATTGGACACAACACCACATGCGAAATTTCTGTTTACTGTGAATCATTCCGCGGTGAAAGCAGGTAACGATAGACTTGATTTTGATTTATTGGTTACCCATGCTGTTAGACTACTAGTTGATGTAAGGAGACTTAAGGACTCCATTGGATTGGTTGTGACAAAAGTTGGAAGCTATTCCCTTGACACTGGAGAGTATCAATGTGACGAAGAAATCATGCATCAAATAAAACGATTCATGAGCACTTACGTTGAAACGAAAAGAAAGCAAGCTGAGCAGGCTGATAGTAGTACGGAGAAAGCGGAAATCGAAAAGAAAGTTGAGTTTGTGAATGGAATCCTTGGAGTTGACAATCCCAATAAAGAATCCCGAGTTTTATTTTTAAGAAGCCCCAGGGATTGTGGCATATTGGGTAAAATGAACTCCACTTTGGACTCCAGACAAAAAATTGTCCAGATGTATAAAAGCACTCTAAAATATTCAGTTGTGAGTCCAGCCGACTTTCAGTTTACTCTAAAAGAAGGCACTCGTCTTAAACTTGAAAGGGTTTTTATTCCTGAAACTCTAACCAGAATTGGTGAATATTTTAATGTAAGTTCATCAATGATAAAGAGTACTTTGGCTGAAAACTTCTATAAAAACTTTCCCAACAACGCAACAGCCAGCATTTCAGTTCTTAATCGCACTTCAATCATAGTAGAGGATTACCTTAGCTTCATGCACAATAACACACATGGATTCAACGGCCGACAAAATATTGCAGAAATTCTTCATGACCTTCACATAAAGCTTGGTTCTGACTTTAATACGACTATGAAGATGCAGTTTGAAAAGTACCAAAATCAGGTAGGATTTTTCATAAATATTAGTAATGAACAGACTTTGCTTTCACTTCCATTTGACAAATGGCATGGTAGTTTACGAGATTTCTCCACCAAACTGAAAAAGTATCAGGAGTTCTACGAGTTTTGCGAGCATACAAAATATGAGCTTGATCGAAGACAGTCCATGCTCATGAAAATAAGAAAGTCCAAAAACATTACTGAAGAGATTGAAAATGGAAATGTTTTAAGCTTCCTCGAAGATAATAAATTTGTGAGAGTGGCAATGGGAGTAAAATCGGCTTGGAATGTGATGAGCAACATTGATCGCCTCTACCTTGAGAATTTAGTAAAAGACGCCGCATTTCAAATTAGCTGCAAACCCATTCCTCCAAAGAAAGCATCTCCTGTGGTGGATCAAGTTTCACTAAGAACAATTTTGTCTGACGGACTTGAGAATATGGACTCCCAAAGGGCCCAGAATCTTGACAGGAACCAGTCCCTTAGCCGTGGCATTTTCATGCTGGGAAATACAGGTTCAGGGAAAACCACAGCGACCCAAATTCTTGCCGGAAATTTGAGTCGTTTGCATGCAGTATACACGGAAAGTGGGAGCCTTGTCATTGTTGACGATGATGACCGCATTGGAGCACCAACAACAAAGTCAAAAACTCTTATCCCCGAGTACGTAATTCACCCGGAAACAGGAATTGCCTTTTGGGACTGCCCAGGATTTGATGATAATCGTGGACCAATTCTGGATATTGCTGCTATGAAATTTCTGAGACATGCTCTGGACAATACAAATGAAGCAATATTTCTATTCACTGTAGCCCATTCATCTGTAACAGTGGGAAATGACAGGCTGGATTTTGACTTGATGGTGACTCATGCAACTCATCTATTACGTAACGTTAGTCGACTTAATGAATCAATCGGACTTGTGGTAACCAAAGTGGGCAGCTATTCCAAATTTTCTGGAGATTTTATGGAGGATGATGAAATTTTGGCTCAAATTAGACAATTTTTAGAATCGTATGTCATCACACAAGAACAGAAATGCATTAAGGCAAATACTGAAATTAGGGAAAATTTAAAAAGCAAAATATCATTTGTTCGACACATACTTGAAGAAAATGAAATGGGTCAAAGAAGGTTGTACTTTTTGCGGAGCCCGGAAGCTTGCGGGAACTTGGGAGAAATGCAATTAATTTTGGAAACTAGAAGAAAAATGGCAACCCTTTACAGAAGAAATCTTAGCTATTCTCTGGTTACTCCAGGCGATTTCCGGTTCACTTTAAAAGCAGAAACTCTCCGCCAAATTCAAATAAATTTGAAAACAGATGTGGCCAAGAAACTAGATTCAACTGTTATTGAAGTTTTGCTTCTGTCAAGAAAAGAGATCAGGGCAAAGTTGTATAAAAAACTTTACACTGGGTATATTGAACACGGAAGGGTGGAAGGACTCAAATATTTAAATGAGACTATTAATGCACTGCAAATACTTTTATCAGAAACAAACAACGCCAAAATAACAAATATTCTTTTCACAAAAAAATTAAAAGAATTTCATGGTAGTCTCGGAGTCAGTTTGGATTGCAAACATGCCGAGGAAATAGGGATTTTAGCAGAAGATTTGGATTTATTTGATTCCCTCACAGAAGATAGAGGTGGGAACATACGTTTGCAACCTGCAGGATTTCCTCATTTAGCTGATTTTCATTCTAAACTCCAAAACTTGCGGACTTTTCTCATGTTTTGTGACGAAGCCGAAACACACTTAGCTCAATATAGCAGTCAACTTAAATTTGCGAATTTGTTGGAAAATAATGGTCACAACTTTAATTCTTCAAATGTGCTCCCGTTCCTTTACAATAAAGGCCTTGTAGAGATTTCAACGGACATTGTGAAACTTTGGACAGAACTGGAGTCACAGGAAGGTGAATATCTCAGAAACATAGTTTCTTCCCGGTGGGTTCCTCATTTGAAATGGACTTGCACAAGTTCGCGCATTGATCCTAGCAAGAGCAAGTTGACCATAAGTGGAAGAAACGTAATATTGACTAAAGCTTTTAACTACTCTGCTTGGCCCAAAAATTGTGAATGGAATAAGCTGAAAGAAATAAGTTTAATTGGAGCCGAGAGAGTTTATTTTGACCAGGATATTTTGGCTAATGGCAAAGAACTTTATATATCTATGGTTTCAAGTTTGTGGGTTATCACAGGTTCATATAAAATTATTTTGGATGGAGTGGCCCCAGAAGATTGGCCTGTGCCCCCAAAAAATGATAAAGGTCCCGGGATTAACGGAAATGATGGACTTCGTGGTGGAGATAGTGGTTCTTTTTATGGTATATATTCTAAAATTGAAAATGGATCCAACCTCTATATATCAGTTAACGCAGGAAATGGAGGAAATGGACAGGATGGTGGTGAGGGATCTAATGGTGTTGATGGTAGAGACGCAGACATCAATGATATGCCGAGTGCGTCGAAGCATGCATCTGGTGGTAAGTTGCGAAAAAATAATATGAGCATTAATAAGTAGATTTGAATGTCACTGAACCTATTTTTTAACTCTTTAACTGAAACTAGTAATTTAGAAGAAAGAGATTTTGGAAATCTGAATCTATCGATATAACTATGATTTGGTTAATATACACATTATTCACCTGAAATATACGAGATTATGACAATCCATCATGCCAATTTTAAATCTGATATTATCTGGGATAGATATCTACAATTCATGGGAACCAAAACACCTTAATTATAAGTTGTAGTGCATATTTAAATAATTGTTTTAATTTTAAACTGAGAGTTTCAATCTGTGGTGACAATCATTTTTTCTTCGTGCAGCTATTTATTTCTGGTTTGCAATAATAAATGAAATCGATTAGGATACTTTGCATTGCAGTCAGTATATACTAAATTTGGTACTATGAAGTTTATAACATGAGAGAATTGTATTTCTTTACATAGAGAAAATTGCAGAATCCAGATAGACTTGACGCTACGAAACGCTAAAAATCTATATGGTTGAGCTCCAGCTTAGTATTGAAAGTAATTTCAAAGTAAATAGTACGAATATACTCTGCAGTTTCTTAATCTGTCGTTTAAGATTGACAAATGCGGACAAGTGTAAAGGACACATTGTCGTGTATACACACACTTCTTACAAATCGTGTATAAAGAGTCGTAAATGAAAATCTGTTCTGAATAGTCGTATCTATTTTGGCTGACCAGAACCTGAAAATCGTAAATGTATTTTTGGGGTGAACTAAAAGAATACAATGATGACATTACCCATTTTGTTTTCCACATTTAGATGTGGCATACATGGCATGACAACGCGCGTAACTTGAAATGATGGAGTATTATACTGCATGTACATTGGTTGCGTTTGACACTAAAAATGAATATTATATGCAACTAGTTCTAAGGATTGTGATCTCATACATTTTTACTGCTTTTGTGATTATAATTATTTTCCAAGCAAAAAATGTGATTTTTTCCAAGAACTAATTTCGTGGTCTTAGAGCAACCAACTATTGGAGGTTTGTTAGATTTTTACTGTTTTCTCAAAATCATGAATTTTGCATGTACGAAGTTTCAGGTTCTGGCCGGCGAAAATAGATACGACTACTCAGACCAGGCCAGATATTCATATGCGACTGTTCAGAACAGGCCAACTTTTTATATACGAATTGTAAGAACGGCACCGACGAAGTGTGGTTTTATGGCAGGAGGTTTGACTGCTTAACAAGTCCCATATGCATCATTCT
The DNA here is from genome assembly GCA_034700605.1 of Willowsia nigromaculata. Lineage (NCBI taxonomy): Eukaryota > Metazoa > Arthropoda > Collembola > Entomobryomorpha > Entomobryidae > Willowsia > Willowsia nigromaculata. Next base: position 4,694 of record JAQIXX010004349.1, read on the forward strand.
TTTAAAACATTTACTTTACTTTTATAAGTGAAACATTTATTATTGCAAAACTAGTTACCTTTCTTAAGAAAAATCTTTGTTAATTTTTCATAAGGTATAAAACGACTATATTAAGAAGTATTTTGATAATTTTTAGATAAAAAATTATGTCTCCTACAATTACCTATGCCGTATCCGTAGAAATAAGGAAGCTTAGAAAAGCTCATAGAAAAATTTAATAAATCACAACACCAGACATAAGACCTGATTTTTATTGAATATAATACGAGGCTTAAGTATTTTACCATGCTGACTGAATCTGTTTGAGTATGGAAAGTTTGTAGTTATTTTAAAACAAAATATGGAGAAAATTTACAAATAAATTAGAATAAGTTAGAAGAAAGTTTTCTTCCTAACATAAGGGAACATAAAAATGTAGTATATTTGTGGAGTTTCATTTTGTAAAAATGTTTTTACTTATAGGGGCTCGTGAGAAAAAGGAGGTCCAAAACGGGGTCTGGATAGATATTAGGCGTGAACAGGATAAACCGCGTAGGGTGAAGAAAGAGGGACGGCCTGGATCTCCAGGACGTAATGGTGGCAATGGGGGTAATGCGGGTACACCTGGCACCGCTGGAAGAATCATCATAACGAGAATTACAAAGCCAAAAATGAAAAATAATACCGTAAAAGTGTCAAGTGCGCCCGGCAGTTTTGGAAGTCCTGGAAAAGGAGGAAAACCAGGCGTTGGTGGTAGACAGGGCAGAGACTTATCCTGTGTTTCGAAAATGAAATTTCCATTTTCATATAAATGGAGGGATTGCTCGCAATCCGCTAACGGAAAACGTAGCCCGAGCGGATTTGACGGTCTTCTTGGCCGCAATGGTACTGTGTCAGAGGAATCACTCCCACCATTTTACAAATGGGAAATAATAGGAGAGTTTAAAGCTACGTTCTATCTAGAAAATTCCAGGCTTCTTGATGCTTTCCTTGAAAGTCTACATGAAAACCAAGAAACTCTAGAAGCTATGCGACCAATTTCATTTGCACAAGAAATTATAGTTCTCGAGGAAAAAACATCTCAAATGAATTTAATGACAGATCAGAAGAAACTTGAGGTTTACTCCAAACATTACCACCGTATTTTAAAATGGTTGGCAAAATACATTAAGTATCATAAACAAGAAGGGACTCTGTCTCATCAGGATAAAGCAGCTCTTAATTTAATTCACGGCGTAGTTCTAAGCAAGTTAGGTTCATTGCGTAAGGATGCATACACGCAAAACGTGATAAAAACCAAAGAATATTTTAGTGTTGAAGTTGAGAATGCTAAAAAACTTCAGCAGCTTCAAAAAAATAGTTATGTACAAAACAAAACATTCGAGTTTGAGACGGGTTTGATTACAAAGGTTAAAGAAGCAGAAGGCTTTATAACGAACACTGTACAACCTGCTATACAAAATGCATATGATGACCTAAAACAAAGAAATCAACAATTCATTGAGGAAATCAATCACTTTCTGTCATTAGCAAAGGTTGATTTAGAGGCAAAAGAAAAAGCAAAAGAAAACTATGAAAACTCCAGAAAATTTGAAACTGTCATTGGAATACAGAACACAGTAGGGACAGCATGTCAGTTTCTTGGAAAATATGGAGAAGTAGCAAGTAGTTCCATAATGGCTGGAACTTCCGTGGCGCAAGCCATGCATGGTCTTATAACGCGGCGAAAAAGAAGCGTGTCACAAGACGCAAGAATCTCTGGTGCTACGTCATTGCCTCAAAAACACGTGGAATACCTTCAGGACAAAATTCAAAATACTCAAATGTTGATCAATGTCACCATGACAACAAGACAAAAAATCAGAGACGATAGCTTTCAAAATATTGCTGGAAAGGTAGACAGAGCGAATAGGTTTCTAACATTATTGAAAGCTTCCGTTGAGAGTGGACAGGTCGTACAAACTATTCGTCTTGAGACTCAGGTTGAAAATTCCATAAAGGACGTTAGACATGCAGTTATTGAGAAAGCGGAGCAACTAGAACACGAAAATAGTGTAAGCAGGTCTGACAGCGCAAAGTTTATTAGTGGACTTGCTGTTGCCATGGAAACTGGAAATATGGTATCCGGTTTTGTAGAGCGATCAACTGCATCAAAAGCCGAATTAGAAAGATTAGTAAACTTAGTTGAAGAAGCGGAAGCTAAAGTCAATGAATTAGAAAATCTTAGAACACATTTTTATGAGGCCATTCTCCCAACAATTGACTCTACCATTCAAAATATGGGAAAGGAAATGAGCAAACTTAATGGACAAACCCATGCTGGGATCTCTGTTAAGGAATGGAGAATTAAAAGTTTATTGAGAAATATGCGAGGCTTTCTTCAACAGTTCACAAAAGGCTTTCAAGCAGCAGAGCAATATCAACTTAGTTTTGAAACTATTGAGCAAGCCATAACTCTTCTAATTGATTTATATGAACACATTGAACGCTACCAGGAGAAGAAAGAGTTCGCTGATTTTATTGCGAATATTAACTCAGACAATTACCGAATGGATCAGATCACTGACAGTGAGTTGCGTGGCGTTCTGGCCAACCTGGAGTTTTCAATGGAAAGAAATGTCTTTGTTGAAAATTACCATAAGGCAATGCATGCTTTTAAACAATGGGTATTTCCCTTTGCTGATGTTTATCTGCGGGAAGCCATTCAGGAAGAGCGTTTAGCAATAGCACCTACAAAAAATGAGCTTGTCAATAGATACACTAAACAAGTTGAACAATTGGGAACAGCATTAGCCAAATACCAAGCCACTACTGACAAAGGAGACGAATCAATTATATTCACCACATTCACAAGCGATCTGATATCTAGCGAGCCGTTTTATGTCTGGAAAAATGATAACTGGCAGGTAACTGCAAAATGTAGTATCTTTCGACTTTAAATTTAAACCCCTTTAAAAATATTTCGTAATTTTCAGATTAAAATTTTTATCCCTCACTTTTATTTATATTTCAATGTTTTTTTAATCTTTCATCATGTGCTTGAACAAAAAATGCGCATAAACAATAACAACAAAGCCACATAATATGTATATTAATACAAGAATGTTTTCTTCCCTTTCAATACAGAGTTCCATTAGAAGGCTACTTTCTGGCGAAGAAATACATTTAAAAGCTGACATAAATTTGTTCGACCAAAGTCAAGAGATCAAAAACTTTTTCCAAGATAAGGCGGCTGTCAAGTTCAAAGTTTCTGATATGGTCTTAAGAGTACAGAACGAAAGCCGGCAGACAGAAATGGATGCGAAACTCAATCACTTTCATATGGAAATGACTCATAGTGGGATTTCAGTGTACAAGGTCAGGGGTCAGCGTTTCATCATGCTTGATAAACCTCAAAAGTACCGGTACAGCTTTGAACGTACTGAAGCCAACAACCGTGTGTCCGAGAACGGTGTCAAGTATAAAGTACGTTATTGTAATAACAAAAAATTAAAAGGTTTATAACAATAAATTACATGGATTTTCGAATCCTTTTTATCGTAAAGGTTAGCAAGCCCGATGCTGACTTCTTGATGAGTCCTTACTCTTGGTGGACTTTTAAACTAATTGACACAAAGCCAGGCTATGGTGCCAACTTTGGAAATCTGACTGAATACGCAAACGAAGTCAGCCTGGAGCTACAAGGAAATGGGCTATATCTGGATGAAGCTCACATGTCACCATCAGAGTTGAGTGATCTAAATCTGCATAGATACTATGATATCTACGAGTCGGATAGATTTCCTTTGGAAAGTTTAGCCAATCCCGATGATAATGAACGGTGTTATTTTTAGACATGCATGCAAATCTACTAAAATTGGTTTAATTAGCAAATAGTAGTACTGTAGCTTGCTTTAACAATATTTATGGTATGTTCATGCCATTTGTACGGATAACAGATGTATGTTTATGAAAATATTTCAGTGGAAAGGAATTTCAAACCATTTGAGTTTATTTTCTCATGAATGTTTTTTAATAAACTGGTTTGTAAACTCATAAAAAATCTATAAAAACCAAATCGCCATGAGCATTTTAAACCAAGATAATTAGGAAGCCTAGTTGTAGCTTGAAAGATGTTAAGTAATAATTAAAGATGAAAAAACATATGTATTGGAATCCATGAAGTTCTTGTAATGTTGCAATTTAATTCTAAATTTGTTACGTACGTTTATCAAATAAATACGTAATATAAAGAGGACAGTTGAAACCTTTAAGCAAATCTTCACTTTCATTTATAAATCGCTTTTGAAAATTAAATCAAGGTTAATAAGATCAATTCTACTTGACTGCACTGCAAAAACTGGAGCGTGATATTTTAACTCCATGAGTTCAGATAAATATTCATAACAAATCGTTTATCGTAATCACTGCAATATATGCAGCATTACTCCTACAATAAATATTGGATGGGTGGTATTGACTTAGGCTAAGAAGCTGGCTTCATTGCTCTCATAAATATGTCCTAATAAGTAATAATGCTGACCTTTCCTCTCTTGCTTGAACAATATTATCCCCCGATTCATTTATGTTTATTAATAATCATGCAATGCTTGTAGTAGGATTATCATATTGCACACTAAATTTTTAATCCAGAATGCAGGTATATCTGATATTTGAATTGTGCATATGGTATAAATGCATACAAATGCCATTGAGTACTTTTACCTTTTTTATTTTGCATGCAAATTCAAATTGAGGTAGGTGGGGTAAAGCAGCCCATCAAATTAAGTTTCAAACAAATGATGAGTATTCAGAGAAAGTGCAATTATAAATTAAGGTATTTTACTTAATTTTTAGAAACTAATTCACCTGCAAGAAATTCAACTAAAGAATGCTTTCCCAAATACCACTTCTGATGACACTTCAAGCTAATCTAAATTAATCTTCAGTCGTCATCTGGTCATCTTGCCAAATTGTCCAGCATTCTTATCTATAAACGATGCCTCATTACATATCTGACGCCACTAATTCCCATGAATTCCAGTTTACTTAATTTCCATCCGGTTCACAACAGACCATCAATGTGTTGAAGTGGAATAATCTGCAAATTTAAATAGTTACATTATTTCCCAGAAGTTTTCATTTTCATCCGCATCTGTCACTCATTTGGCGTCCCAAGAAGTAAAGAATGATTTTCAGAGACAGTGCATCGAAAATGAAGCATATCTTGGATTTCATTTACGTGTTAAATGTACGGTTATCAGATGCAAAGCTAATGAAAATTAAATGCGTTGTTTAGTCTTTTTAATTTCTGGCAATAATAATATTCTTACGCAGAGTAATAAAAGTTAATGTAACCAATCATTGTGCTTTATTTTAAGAGAAAGATCAACTTTTGATGGCCATATCGTCTACGTCTACTAGAAATAAATAAGTCACAAAAATTTTGTGAATGATACGTAATTTTTACTTAATTTAAAATACCTTATGAGATTCTAAACCGGCAATTAGTATTTGTAAGTGTATTCCCTCCATGAAACATGAATCTCAGTAAAATACCACAAATTCTACATTTTATTACTTACTGTTTTATATAATTTCTTTCGCAGTGCAAAAAGCAGCTTAGATAACTAATTAAATTTTGTTTTTGTTTCCGCTCGAGTTTAACCTAACATTATTTGATAGCAAGAATATTTTACATATGACAATGAATATTTTGACTACAAGTGACCAATTAAATATAGCAATGCACACAAACTTACTTTTAATACTTTTTCATATATTTTCGATATGTTTTTGAAACAGATTAATAAACCATTCAAACTCTAGTCTGTTGTTCATATCTATACATGTATGAATTCAAAGGATAGATGATGAGCAACACAAAACGCAAATCTCGTACAAAACCCGGTGGTAAATCGCCAACTATTTAAGTGGCTTACGATTAGATAAAAAACGCAATATTGGGCTTCCTTAAAATTTTTAACCTATCTGCTGTATCGGAAAAGTTTTTAGATTTGCTACAACATAAATAATACAGAGTACTCTTATACATTTTATGTCTGTGGAATTAAGCAAATAAATATTCATTTTTATTCAGCTAAAACGTCAAAACTGCACTAGCTAAATTGTCAACTGCTTGCATCAAATGGTTGCCTGATGAATCACGACTGATTGTAAACCAGTACCCACTTTTGAATGATGTCGGCATCATGGATCTAGTACACACCCTCATTTTCAATGGGAAGTTCCTTTTATCCCTTAACATCCTCTTGCGCATTGACCCAATGACGTTTTCACCTTTCATATGAAGATTACCAACAAGACATACCAAAATCAGAACCGAAACGAATACCACCAGCCCAAACACTGCAAACATTTCAATTATAAAGGGCGAAGCAAAACCCCAGCCTTTGATTCCCACCCAGAACAACGCTGTTCCCAATGTTTGTCCCAGAAACATATATATGATCCAATCAACCGGTTCCCAAAGGAACGCAATCTTGTGTGAATAATTGACAACTTTACATACTCTCTCATCAAAACCCGAAATTCTGAAATTTTTGGGATTAGCATCCAAATGTCTAGCAGCAATGATATGCTTGACCAATGACGGAAAAATATATGAAGAGAATTGCCATTTGCCGACTTGCACTAGATGAATACACAATACCAGTCACTATGCATAATCCCATGATAGTAGTTTGAGAAATCCAATCCAACGTTTTTGAGTGATGAGAGCTTGTATCCTTCTTCAAACGTGGAAACGCTTGCTTGAAAGTGATTAAACTACAAATTACTTAATTACATTTGTTGTGAAAGTTAATTCAGTTACTCAATTATGAATTGCTTTAAAAAATTGAATTGTCTATTTATGAAAAAAATTGTAATTTAAAGCGACTGCTGTTTAATAAGTTGACCAGTTAGAATTGGGAAGGGATTTTCAGGCCTCTAAAGAATGCTTGCCGGCCTACCGTACGGTTTCTCTGGCCTATTTTGGAAATTTGTTATAGGCCAGTTACACCCCGAATTTTTGCCTCTCTTGTTGGGATTTTGGCCCCAAAAAAACTTAAACTTTTTCCGTGACTTCAAAATTTCAACTGGACAAGTTTGAGTTGAAGTCAAGAGGCGACTCATATTGACTTTAATTGTTGACATTGAAACTTTTTCGTTGTTATTGTTAACTATAAGCATACTTCTGCATCGACAATAATAGCTTGTCTTGACTTATACGACATTAAAGCATGGTGTAGATAGAAAATATGAAATCATTCTGCTGTAATGGTATAGTTGCATGAAGTTTTTGTAAATTTTTAAAGACTACATGGATGCAAAAGTTTAAAATACAGGTATTTTGCTGAAAAAATCACAATGACCTAAACATTCGTTTCATTTTGACATATTTGTAGTTTTGGTATCGCGGGAAGTATGATGAGAAATTATAAAAATTAAAACTAATGATGCAGTCGTACAAACTATGATGATTTCAATGATATCGTAGAGTGATAGTGGTACAGTTTCAAGATCTTACGATAACACCGCTCGAGTATCATGTGAACATACTAAAGTAAATTTAAGTTATAATTTCGTCTAGTCATATCGCAAAAGATAACTCTTGGGCATTGCTTATTTTAAAAACCCCTTTGGTATATACTGCTTTACTTAAGCGCAAATAACTCGTTATTCAATTGGGTTTTTAAATCTCTAAATAAATATACCATACGTCATTAGTATTCTGGAAAATACTGTCATCCTAGAAGGTTTTATTGCAAGCCAATAAGCACATACTCTCAATATTCACAGATAATTCTTATAAAAAATTATTCAAAACAAAATTGTTAACTCTATTGATAAGTTCCTGTTTTACATGTATTTATGTTGTCTCAAACAATATCAATATAGAACCATCTCATATTTGCATATATACACCATACTTTAATGTCGTATAAGTCAAGACAAGCTATTATTGTCGATGCAGAGGTATGCTTATAGTTAACAATAACAACGAAAAAGTTTCAATGTCAACAATTAAAGTCAATGTGAGTCGCCTCTTGACTTCCACTCAAACTTGTTCAGTTGAAATTTTGAAGTCACGAAAAAAGTTTAAGTTTTTTTGGGGCCAAAATCCCAACAAGAGAGGCAAAAATTCGGGGTGTAACTGGCCTATAAAAAATTTCCAAAATAGGCCAGAAAAACCGTACGGTAGGCCGGCACGCATTCTTTAGAGACCTGAAAACTTTTTCCCGTTAGAATTGTAAATTAGTTGTTTAATGAAATTAAAAGGAAATTTGCTGAGAAACAGTACAAACACGGAGGATGAATTTTATTTTAATTTTGCTATCTCCTTTTTATTTCAACTTTCTAAAAATTATTTTGTATTTTCAGCTTGTGGAATTGCTTTAAAATGTACTTTTAAGAAAACACGATTCGAGTTTAGATTACAAATTGTGTTACTTTTTGTACATGTAATTTTGTTGCTATACCTACTCATTATATTTATAACTTGTCAAGGATATTTTGCGAACTAAAATTGTACAAATTGACGAAGCTCATATATCATACTTTTACATTTGAAAGATTGCCCGAAGCTTATTTATATAACCCTTTAATTTGTCAAACAAACTTACATTTCCGAATTTATGATATAAGAATCTACAACTGAAAGAGCAAAGACGCGCTTACCAAATTATCCAACACATTCATAACGTAGCTAACGAACATGTCCTTATCAACCAGAAAGCAATCACCATACCAAAACTCTATGGGTTTCAATGATTCTACCTGCAATTTCTCTATTTTTCTTTGTCTTGTTCTACTTTCACCAAATAATTGCATAGTAGTTTTCCTATGATAATCAATTAAACTTTGGGATTTAGACCATTGCAGTATTTCATTTTGTAGGCCTGCGTATGTCAACAACATCGCCACAAGTGACATGACAACAAAACTAGTGAATACAAAATGTTCAACTTTTCCAAACCCCACCACACAAAGCCAAAGGGCTCCTATTGTGACCCAGTATCCTGCACTAACAAGAAAAAAAACTGACTTCTTATTTACTTCTTCCTGAATCTTAAACACAAGTTGTAATTTGGTGTAAACTCTGATAAATTCATCAGTATCCCTTATGCTGTTCTCGATAGATGTAAATATATGTATAGATGAATTATCTGAAACCATGGACACAACCACGGAAAATGCAAAATATCTACCTAATTCTGCACCACTCCAAAATACTGAAATTCTGCGAACCAATATCGAAACAATGTGTTTTGTTATCGTATCACTATTTCCAAAAATTTCATTTATAATGAAGCCTTGAGCATCCAAGTTGAGGAATGTGAAGATTGTTACAGCAAACGGGCAAACGCCACAAACCAGAACACAGGCAAGTCCACAGTAGTCAAAAGTTTCGTATGCCTTTTCGTTAATGTTGTTTCCGCCTAATTAAAAAACATTTAACTACAAATTTTCATCACAAGTTTGAATATTATTATATCTCAGCTTACGTGCAATCATTTCTTCATCCAATTTTATGAAGCCTTTCAAAGCCTGCCGAAGTTCTAGTCCATATTGAACAAATATGCGATTTACAATTAGAAAAAGAGTCAGGTATATTATAATTATAATGTGAATACAAACATGCTGCAAAGTTAGACCATTCCATGAATAGCCACAAAGTGATGTCACCGGAACAATTGCATTTAAAAGTAGGACGAATACAAAATTAGCATTTGACAGAAGGAAATATAGCCGAGAAAACCGACTAATATTGGGCTTTAGCTCAAGTCCAGAGAAATCATCTTTCCATTTTATTGGAAGTGGACACAGGTAAAAATGATTATAATCTAGTATTTTAATCAGAAATTTTTCGAATTCTGTTATCATTTTGCAATTAGTTGGATGCAACTCAAAATACCAGGTGAATTATCAAATCGACGAATATATGCTTGAGTTCTAAACACTATGAAGTAAAGCAGAAAAATGACCTAGATTACGTATTTTAAGTAACTTTTTTATTCAATTTGACAAATTTAAAGAAATAGTTTCTAGTAAAAAATAAGATATATAAATTTGACATCCTTTTTAAATAAATTTTTTCTGTGAATTCCGAAGTATTTATCAAACCATAAAAATGTCAAATAGCGGGAATGAAAACTCTTACGGATTACGGGACAGGCAATCCTGAAATAGGAAATGAGAATTTTTTTTAGGTTGCCTATATTTTCCTCATGAAAGGTTTTAAAATCCCATGAAGGATAAATAGACATTAAAATCCCTTACCCCGAGACTTTAGTTAGAATTTCCATATTTAAGAAATAGGTATTTTACGAAATAACCAGAATTTATTTACCATAGTGATCCGATTAAAGAAAATTACAAAATATTTTTATCCATAAACCAAACGGGAAAACTTAAATAAAAAATAAGTTTATTTTTATTAAATCAAAATAATATAATTATTTGGATGTTCTTCTGTTGTATAATAATATATACGGCTATGAACTATGACTACGTATGACCCACTTATGGAATTATAATAATGTATTAATACAAGCAGCACTAATAAACTTTACACATTTGTTATTAATTTGAATAGCTATTTTTCACATTACTATTATAATTCTACTTCAGCACTACTCACAACTCCAATATTTTCTAAAAATTAGATTCAGAGCACCCATCTACCAGGTGTGCACCTTATAATAAAAGGCTAAGTACAATAAAGCTAAATGATAAGTAGTGGCACAGCCAGCTCACTGGCCAGGGGGACCAATTCAAAGACCAACAAACGATTAAGAAAAAGCAAAAACCTTAAATCGTTCATTTATGTTTTCCCCTTCAAATTGTATTCTTGTTGGTACAGATTCCTATAACTTTTCAAATTTTCCACCATTTTAGTTAAAACTTTCAGTGACATGGTCACCAAGACTTACTTTTTCACGCACATATTTTCGTGGGACATTTCCGGTATATTTTAATGCAAATATCTCAACCAATTGGAGGGTTGCAGATTCACTTAAGGAGGTTCGGTTTCTGATAATTCCATTGCTGCATTCTTGAGATTCGTCTATGTCAAAAGTATAATTATAAAGTATTTTCATTAAAACGTTAGCTTGTGCATGGGCGATGTTTTCAGATATGGAGTTCTGGGAAAGCAATAGAGATTCACTAAAACTGTTTTTACACATTTTTATTTGAGGAATGACCCCGTCATGATCATTCAATTGGAACAACTTTAAAAGGACTGATTTTGGAGTACTGAACGTGGTAAGAACACCCTTCTCGGTTTGCAAGAAGTTGTCCATTGTACTGCTCAAAAGTTTGTAGGGATTTGGTCGACATTCGCCGCAATATATGTATCTCTCCGATCTGTCGTGAAATAACTTTGAGATCAAGAAAACGTTGAACCCAAATTCAGAGGTTTTCCAACTCCATATGGGAAATGTTTAAATCCCGTAAACCACGTACGAGTTTCTGTCGATGACAAGTTAGTTGTATTTTCCACCAAAGTGATTCGCCATGCAGCAAAGGCTGGTAGAATAATTGCACGAAAATACTTTGATGTCCGAAAAACTTTTGGGTTTTTGAATATATATGATTTATCGATCGTAACTTTTGGATAAGAAATGGATATTTGAAATTCAGAATTCCACGGTCTTGATTTCATGCTGAAGGGAATAAAATCAATTTCAAAGTAGCAGTGTCTATTTTGATATTTTGTATGTAACGACTTTGCCTGGCCTATGCCAAAAATACACACTATGCTATGTGATGTGAGATGCGATAGGTAGGAAGCCGGGTCTGTGCGCAACGGATAACAAATGATGTGATAGGACAACGAAGGAATTCGTCTGTTCAGCTCTCTGGTTTATTTC
>JAQIXX010004350.1:0-16530 GCA_034700605.1 Willowsia nigromaculata
TTTGTGAGTAGAATAGGCAACGAGAGGAATAAAATAAAGTTAATATTCCTCCTGCAAGTCACCCACTCTACTCTAAATTTATTTTGTGCATCTGTAATTCAGCAGTGCATTGCGAGCAATTCACTGATTCATTTGTGGTCCTGTGATTGAACCTGAGCGATTGTGAAAGTGGGAGTGATAAGAGGAGTGAAATTTTTGGATTCTCAATTCACCCCGTCGTCCCCCAACCACCTAGCACCTCCCAAACATTTGCAGTTTCTTTCGAAACTTTGTTTTTAACTGCTTTTTGGACATATATAAAGCTCCAAATTCTTAGTATAAAATTTTCATATACATGCACGCAAACGTGTCCATTTTGAAACCCAAATGTTGATAATTTGAATGATTTTTGCGTCACACATAGGTAGCCCAGGAAAACTTAACTATTGGTTTTCTAGAGTTATTTCTGTTCATTGGCTTATTCGTTTAAATTGTGATCGGTTTCAAAATTGCGTTTAAATCGATTGTTTGAAACCAAGGCGAAAAATTAGTAATGTACAAATGGTGATGTAAATGATTGCAATAAAATCACATGATGATCAAACGATTTGATGTTATGACGGCGATCTAATGATGCGATCAACTGATGGCGATCAAAATTCCGCCAATCGTTACGTGAAGGTGGAGCAAGCAAATTTTAGCCATCGTATTAATGCCAGCTTAGATGGACACATGTCAGCATGGTGATTTTTAAAATCTAATTTGAGGTTATCATTAAGAATTTGAGCGTTAGATCAAATGTAGGCTTAATTCGTGAAAACGCAAAACCACTGGATGCTTTATATTTTATATACGATTGCAATGGCTTTACTCTGGATAAGTTTAAACTGCTCTATATTTCAATAGTATTATCTGTATTAATATATATGATAAAAATTATTGGGTCCACAGACAAACAATACTTAAAAGTAATGGATTCTGTTTTGTGCTCTCCGGCAATATTGATATTATGGAATAGAAAGTATGATGCAGCTGCTGCCAAGGTAGAATCAGAGTTAAAATGGTTATTCACAAATGAATTTTATGAGTATAGAATGTTATGCTTGATGTTCAAAATGGCATGACTAAATAATGTAACATATTTTGAGGGTAGTTTCATTCCTGTCGAAAATACTCACATGTATAATACTAAAAACACAGGCAAATTTTCGTATGCATGTAAGCCACAGTTGGCGATATGCGAAAGAGCTTCCCAATCGGAGGAACTACAGTTGTGGAACAAATTACCAGAAAACATTAAAACTATTGTTTTCTTTTCAAAATTTAAAAATGAGCTTTCAATTTATATATCTAAATCTAATTTTTAAAACTATTTCTTTTGTATTAAAACATGTTTAATGATAAAATTATAAGTGACTAAACTTTATATCAAATTGTAATTTTTCTTTTCTTTTCGTAAGTCCTATTTTGTCATAGGCTTTTCTGTAATGTTGTCACTGATATACTTGTGATGAATAAAAAACGACTGTAATAATAATAGTTTTTTACCTAGGCAAACTAGTATAGCCATAAGTCATTCCAAAAATAATCTTATAGTTACATCCTTACGTTGTTGTATTTAAAGGCCACTTGTTATGTCATATGGGAAAATTTAAGCAGCATGCAACTTTGGCTATGCTTTGCAATCTGTACATACTGAATGTAATACTACATTGTATGTAAACTTATAAAGAAAACCTTGCGAAATTTCCAGTTGAACAATAGCTTAAATGGTTGTAACGTATAACTCGTGGGAACCTAATAGTAATTAGCTTTTTTATTAAATAAATAAAATTATACACAAATCATCCGCAGCATGAAAAATTATTAGTAATGTTTTGTGAACAAAAAACTTTAGTATTATAGGTATCTTTATTTGACTTCTGATATACCATTCCGTGTGCAGTTATTTCAGAAGTTTCCACATTTTCAAAAAAATCTTTGCTGATAGGAACATTTCCGGATGAACGGGTTTCTAGAAACAATTTATATGTACCAAAAATATAGTTGATTTACTTAATTTATCAAATAAAAACTTCTTGTCTGTTTTTGTTCACAAGGTGCACCAAGTAAAATATAAGTTTAAGATTCTATATGGGCAACCGGTTAATCTTTTTTCCATAAATGCTTTTGCTTAGATATGTCCCCTTTTCGTAATGACACCACTTTTTTTTAGCATACATTCACCCTCAACTTGCTACGAATATATGAATTTGCAAGCTTCTTAAAACAGCAATTTGAACTAGTGACTCTGCGAGAAGATCGTCTGTTGTTACTTGTTCACTGTTAGCTGATGCCGTGTCAATTTGAGAATTTAGGGCGTCTGAATAAGGTCCATAACTTGCTGTATGTATAATAATAATATTCTCGTCAGGGTTGCCCATGGTGTATCAATTTAGGATTTGAGTGAATGCTTTTGTGTAGAGAGAAATTTAGGTACGTGTGTACACCTCGAAAGCCAATGATCGAATATGATTGTTATGTGCTTATTTGACGTAGGAGAAAAAAAATACGCAAATGTACGTGATGGCAATCCTCATCCATATCACTCCGTAAAACACCAGTTCCTAAACAAAGTTGAAAGTTACTGTTCATGAATGTAGGCTTATTTGAAAATGGAATTTCAAAACCTATTAAAACGAAATTGGTATACCATTAATTTGACAATATTGAAGTCGCAACTAGAAATTTACTAAGCCCCTGCAATTTAGCTTCATGTCAAATCTTTATAAATATATAATTTTAAGTTTCATGATAATATAAATTTCGTACAAAAAGGAAAAGCTTGGATGCTTCGCTTGTTGTCAATTGTGGAGAAACACTTCGAGTTAAGTAAAATAAATACTCAAACAGATTTAAATGGTCTGAGGGTATTGCGCACAAGCTTTTTTAATTCGTGTGGCTATTTACATTGCTATAAATTTTGATATTGGTCAACATATTGCAACTCAAAAGACAAACCAATTCATTACTGCTTGAATGAAAGTATATCAAAGCTAATATACAAGTATTGAGTAATTTTTTCCACCTGTTATCATTCACTCTAAATCCTGTAGATTTATTTGCATGCAGGTGTGTAAAGTTTTTCACAGTTGTATCTTGTAAAGCTATGTACAACAGAACAGTGATTTAAAAAGGAAATTATAAGTCATTGTCAAAATGTATAGCCCTTCGGGCAGTCCCTTCATATTGAGTATCATAATAATTTAAAACATGAAGGCTCAGAAACGAATGTCGTTTTTGTTTACATTGTTCATTGAAATGAGATAAAATATGATTTCGTAAAGCACTACACACGTATTAGCTTTTAACTTCATGAGTTTTTTGTAGGAGCTAGTAAACCAATTTTGCTTTAGTGCAAGTGTTATGAACCCAAAAGTTACACAAAACTGTTTTCAAACCAGCCATAGGGAGAATCTGCAGTAAACTTTTCGATAGCTTAGACCTCCAGGTGACACAGTAAGTGTAAAAGATTGAGGTAAAACGAATATTATTTATTGGACTTGGTTATAAATGTACTTCATTTCATACATATTTCTCACAATTTTCCTGTAAACATGTTATACATTATTACACAACTGGGTTTCAGAGACCCATTTTTTCTGATGAATTTTGCTCGCGATAAATCTTTCTCCTTCCATGCAAGGTAAGTGAAAGACCACCTCAACGACTTGAAGATTATTAAACTAAATGACAAATGACTTTCTTTGCTAATGAATGTCAAGGCAAAGATTTGCTGAAGCATAAAATTTAATTGCTCTTTGTTTCCATCATAAATGTGTGTTTAAAAATCCGTATACTGGCTCATTCAAGTACGTCATTAGCAAGTAGTCTTTCATTTACTTTATTTTGCTTGTATAAAGTTTCGTGGTTTGAATTGAAACCGTTTATTTGTGCTTGAAATAATATGGCTCATATTTAAAGAAAGGTTTGTTTATAAATTAATTGTAGAAAAACTCTTAATTTCATAAACAATGTAGATGGGGTTTTTTACTTACATGAGCATGCTGCTGGCTCCTTATCGTTTTCAGTATCTGAAACTACAGTACTAATGTATCCTACATATATAATTCTCTAGAATCCAATCAAGCCAGATAACACCGAACATCTTTTCTAACATTTATGTGTCCTAAAGCCACAAACTTAATAATCCTTTGAGCAAACTGAAAAATACTAATTTTGCTGGTTAAATTATCAGTCAACCAACACATTCATGAAATTATACCAATCACGTCATATTTCTATCAATCATAAAAATACTGACTGATAAAAATTTTTTGGCAAAAACATCATAAGCTCCCCAACAATTGACAAACTTACCCAAGAACATAACTCCCCACTCATACTGTTATTCAAACTTTTAAAACTCAAAATGGATCAAAATGTGTTTACCGTGACACTAAGATTTGGCTTTTACATTTTTCTTCTCTTTGTAAGGATTGGAGAGAGCATACAGCACTTGTTGAAGCTTTTGGCATAGCAGTTCAAGGTTGCTCCGACTCAGATTTCTATTTTTGAATGATATCTGGCTTGAAGCTTTGGGGCAAGCTTTCAATTGTGGTTCCATTGCCAAAACGACAACACATTTTAGTAGTAGTATTTTCAATCATTTCAATATATCCAGTGTTCTAAATGCATTTTATGTTAGAGCAATCAGCAATTCTTACAACTCTTTCCAAAACGGCGATCCACTATATCTTTGATCTGCAGTATAAAGCGTATGCGTTCCGTTTTTGCAAATAAATGAAAGAGATTTCTATAAACACCTAAATTGGAGAACGAGGAGAAAAGATGAACCGGACTAATGTCATGTTGGTATTATGTTAGGCCAACAACATCAGAAACCGTTATTTGCAATCCGAGTTAAATAAATGATGTGGTATTGCTGTCTAGTAGTACATGGAGCACAAATGCTTGTTTGCAAAATGTGAGTAGCAAGTTTGTTTTTTACTAGATTAGTACCCCAGGTTTTTTCCTTTGTTACACTATACACAGATCTATCAATAGGCCAAGACAGGCCGAAATTTTTTCTTTGATTTACATCAAAACCGTGTCAAGTTTTGTTAGCATTACGAGTATTTCTGGCAATGTGGAATTAAGGTATTGTTACACTTGGAAGGAGGCCGTTTTTCAATTTCATGATGCATTTGAGAGGTCCAATTTAATTGTTAAAAGCTCCAGTAAAACATCATTTTATACCCTTATTTTGCCCTACATACGTAGTAAAACGCCTAAAGCTTCCATGAATATCGTATTGGTACCAGTTTTAAATTTATTGCCATATATATGGCAAATTGGAAGTTTTCCGCCGACCACTGATGTCACAATGCGTTTTGCATCTCAGCCGGAAAATGATCGATTCCTACAAACAATCGCTTAAACTGCGGCCAAAGAGTTAGTTAAAAAAATCTTGACAAAAGTTTTTAAATTAATTTTTAATGCGAGTTTTAATTATAGTTAAATGTTCAATTCAATATTATAGTATATTATATTATATCAAATCAAAAGCTTAGAAAATGAGCTACAAAACAAGCATTCAAGCTTTCTTTTGGCACGTCTCTAGGGTAACCTATGCGCAATTTTTTAATCATTTGGATATCTTTAAAAATTTGCATCTTCTTAAAAACCAAAAAATCAAAAATTTGAAAAAAATAATGTAGTAGATAGAACTTTAAATGCTCTTTCCAATGAGCGTTCGCTTAATTTCTCACATGTACTAAAGCGGGATTTATGAATTTTTAAAGTTGCTAAAATTTGAAAAAAAAATTCCAACATAAATGCCATGCCCTGAGAAAAAATTTAACAAATGAGAAATCTGGTTAGTGCGTCTTGTAAAGCAAGCAAAATGCTTAATTGTATACCTTTTAGTTTTTTAAATTGACTTGTAAACGTGTTTTATGGGGCACAAAAATACAATGCTCCATGAAAAATTTAGATTGATTAATTTTTGTGAGTTGCAAATTTTATTAAACATCATAGGTATCATAGATTTGGAATCCACGCGTCAATGTATATAATCTTGCTTATTTTTAACGAAATCGAAAAAAATATCGATCTTGGTGCAAACTTAAAATAATGAGGGCTTTACCGACTAAGAGCTCAGTTTTATCTGACGTCTCTTTATTTCCTTCATTTAAAAGGCTTTGTTATATGTTGCAAAAATAATAAGCTATTAATAATATTAACATTTACACAAATAAAATCTTTTTTCTCATTATGGCTTTACTGCATTTTATGTTGAAATTATGAAGGCTAAAAATATATACTGAAAAGACTTTAGCTCTGTAACAAGTAGCAAATCAACTGAATATGCAATTCAGTCATATCATTCATATGAGCTCCAAGCAAGAATAATTAATCCAGTTTTCGCTGGATTGCAAGCATGGAAACGCTATATAACGCGAGTCATTTTCGCTTCTTTCATACTATCTGTGGTGTATTTCCATATGCAATGAAATGATACAACCTACTCAATAAAGTGCCATGAGATGCATGGGTTGTTTGCCTCGTTTACTATGTACATTTATTACAGAAGAGTGAGATGTTCACAGTTACAACTCTAGGAATGGTCTGGGTGTGCAGAGCACGAGCACACGTACTTATATCTTAACAAGATGAGTGAATAGCATTATTCAGACAACGCTAATGACTGACGAGACATAGCATAGAGACAGACAATTATAACGACGGCTACATCAAGAACTCCAAGGATTCTTGCAGAGGGCAAGAATCCCAACTACGACTTAACCTTCAACTTACATAGTTCATTACAGTTCATACTATAGAATATTTGCCTAACTAACAAATATGACATTTCCTCCCTTCTACAATTTTAATTATTCCTTATAATTAACAGTAGAACGCGACGGACGATGAGGGTTACGCCTAGGGGCTGCTTGAGACACAGGATCCGGGCTGGACGGCTGCTGCTGATGATCATTTGACGATGAAGCTGGGACTGGTGGTTCTTGACTGCTGGCTGCTTGGCGGATGTGGTCCACGTGGCGGGTCATCTGTCTTCCTCCTACATCACACAGATATGTGACTGGGCTATGCTGTTGAATGATTCTTCCAAGGGTCCACTTTTCTTCATTCTTAGAAAAGGTCCTAATCCATGCAGGCTGGTCTGGTACCAACTCACGGAACTTGACATGCGCGTTGAATGTGGCTTCCTGACGCTTCACGGACTTATCCACATTGCTTTGCACTGAAGGACGGACAAGGTCGAGGAGGGTACGCAACTTCCTTCCCTGGAGAAGCTCGGCTGGACTGACACCGGTACTCGCATGTGGGGTTGCTCGGTACTCAAAGAGGAATCTTGACAAGCGAAGGTCGGCGGTGACATCATTCGCTTTCATCCTCTTCTTAAAAGTTTGGACAAACCTTTCTGCCTCGCCATTTGACCTAGGATGATAGGCAGACACACGGATATGCTTAATACCATTATTAATGCAAAATTTACCAAACTCATCTGAGGTAAACTGACGGCCGTTGTCTGTAACAATCTGTTCTGGAAGTCCAAATCTGGAGATACAGTCAATTAACTTGTTGATAACCGCGGCAGATGTGGTATCATTTGACATGGAGTAGACCTCAGGCCACTTTGAATGAGAGTCTACGATGATGAGCCACATTTTGTTCTCCAATGGTCCAGCGAGATCCATGTGAAGACGCTGCCAGGGTCGTTCTGTAAACTGCCAGGGATGCAACGGGGCATTTGTAGGGTTGGACTTGTTTTCTTGACAAAGTTGACACGATGAACAGGTATCTTCAATCGCTTTGTCTATGCCAGGCCACCACAGGAACTGTCTCGCCAATGACTTCATCCGGACGACGCCAGAATGACATTCATGTAGCTGCTTCAGGAGCTGGGCTCGGAGGGATGTCGGTACGACGACTCGTATTCCCCATAATAAAGTACCATGTACTTCAGTGAGGTCGTGGCGGCGAATGAAAAATTGCTGTAGATCATTATCTTCTTGCGATAAGTGGGCGGGCCAACCACAAATCATGAACTGCTTCACACGAACGAGTAGCTTGTCCTTGCTGGTAGCTTTCTGTATGATATCGGATGTGACAGGAAGATGATCTATTTGACTTGAGAAAATTTGATTTACCCGAGCTTCTACTTCCTTCTTTGTTGCTGCTGGCTGTACGGGATGGCGACTGAGCGCGTCGGCGTTTCCGTGAAGTTCTGACTTCCTGTACACGACGGTATAGGTGAACTGGCTGAGGTACACTGCCCAATGGTGCAGACGGGTAGCAGCGTAAGTAGGTAGCTGGGACTTTGGTCCGAAAATCGTGAGTAACGGTCGGTGATCTGTTACAAGTGTAAACTGCTTGCAACACAAGTACTTGTAGAATTTGGTGACGCCAAATATGATAGAGTAAGCTTCTTTCTCTATCTGACTGTACCGCTGCTGGGTAGACGACAGGAGTTGAGAAGCGTAAGCCAGGGGCCTATCAATGCCATCGTCGTAGATGTGATATAGGACTACTCCACAACCGACGCTGCTAGCATCACAAGCAAGACCGACTGGAAGAGACGGGTCGTAGTGTGCCAGGACTGGACTGGAACTGAGCTTCTTCTTGACTTTCTGGAAGGCTGCTTCACATTTCTTGGACCATACGTAGGGGACTTCATCCTTTGTCAATCTGTAGAGAGGCTCGCAAATATCTGACATATTAGGCACAAACCTTCCATAAAAATTAACAAACCCAAGAAAAGAACGGAGGGCAGACACTTCTTTAGGCGCTGGAATACTGATGATGTCGTTGACCTTCTCTTGGGTAGTGTGAATTCCACATTTTGAGATTTTATGTCCCAAAAATAGGACGGTGGGCTGCATTACTTCACACTTGTCTCGGCTCAACTTGTAATTGTAATCTCGCATCCTCTGGAAGATGGCTCGGAGCGTCTTCAGGTGAGACTCGTTGTCTGCTGCTGTCGAGATCACATCATCAATATAACTTCCGGTTGCTGGAATTCCACGTAACAATTCATCCATGAATTGCTGGAAGATAGCGGGAGAGGAGGCGATGCCCTGGGGAAGTACGTTGTACATGTACAGACCCTTATGCGTGTTGATGACCATGAACTTCTTGCTTGTGTCATCCAACTCGATCTGGTGGTAGGCATTGCTTCCATCTAGTTTGGAAAACTTTTCTCCGCCACTGACGCAGTTGAACAAATCCTCTGGGACTGCCAGGGGGTACTGTGTGACACAAAGATTTGGATTAACAGTAACTTTAAAATCTCCAGTGATCCTTACTCTACCGTTGGACTTGGGGACCACGACAATGGGAGATGCCCAATCTGAATGCTCCACTTTCGTGATGACTCCAGTTCGTTCCATTTCTTCAAGCTCTCGTTCGACCTTCTCACGCACGGCATACGGGAGGGGTCTAGCTTTCAGGAATCGGGGCTGGGCGTCATCTTTCATGATAACACGTGCACGAAAGTTTCTGATGCGATCCGCTGCAGTGGGGATCTGGAACACGTCTTGGAACTCGGACAATAGTGACTGGAGGGCGGCGCTGCTGCTGGTGTCGTTTTTGACCACGTTGCATTGCTTGGCGAATTCTTCCCAATTGCACTTGAAGAGGCGAAGATAATCTTTGCCAAACAGCGTCGTTCCTTCACACACTGGAATGCTCACATTCTTGGTTTGATTGTTGTACGTGACTGTAGTCTCCATCAAGCCAACTGGACGAAATGTGTCATTGGTGTAGGTACGGTAGACCATCTTGGTTGTCTTCAGAGGAGGGGCTCCAAAGATCTTGATCCAATCCGTTTTGGAGAGGGTGCTTGCATCACATGCAGTATCGAGTTCCATGTTGATGGGCTGCTTTCCAATGAGAACGGGAACGATGATAGGATCATCCACATTTTTCGTTTTGGTGTCATTGACATGACGGACCGTGTTGATGCGTAGCAAGTTGCTCTGCTTCGGGGTGCTCGGCTAGGACTTGCACAGACGCTTGAAATGTCCGGACTTTCCACAATTGTGACAGACGACATCTTTGTGGGGACAGTCTTTTGGAGCTGTATGCTTACTCGAACCACAATTCGGACATTTACTGTTCTCATTTTTATTGCTTTTACTGTTAGACTGATTCTTACTTGACTGTGGAGGGGGGTCGCTCTTTGTGTTATTTTTCTTTCCATTGTTGATGCTTGCTTGCCTTATTGACCTGAGACACTTCAGCATCCTTCTGTGAACTGGACTTTCCTCGAACAAGTAAGGTACTTTCTTCAGCTTGTTCCTGGGCGAGGGCGAGCGCGACGACGTCCTCGAACTTGATATCATCTGGCTTTGTGAAGGCTCTCTTCTGGGCGGCTTCACTGGCTAAACCAAAGATGAACTGGTCCCTCAACCTCATTGATAACTCGGTCTTGAAATCACAGTGGGTAGCCAGCTTGCGCAGGGCTGCAACAAAGGCGGTGACTGACTCTCTTAATTTCTGCTTCCGAGATGTGAAACGGAACCTTTCAGCTAGCACTTTCGGGGCGGGCTTCAGGTGATTCTTTAAAATGTCAATTAAATCCTTCACAGACTTCGTGTTCGGATCATCTGGCGACATAAGATTAACGAGAAGAGCGTATGTGTTAAGACCAAGGGCTGATAACAATACACCTCTTGCACGGTCGACATCGGTGCTGGCACTGATTGTGTTGGCAGCTAGATACGCTTTGTAGGTGCCTATCCACATGTCAAAATCATCAGTGGCACTGTCAAATTCACGCAACACTCCAACGGTACCCATTTTCACAATTTTGGTGACGATTTTGGTCTTGGGTTTCTTCACTTTCGGTGGAGGTGGAGGTGGCGGCGGTGGTTGTGAGGTATGAGGCTGTTGAGGGGGAGGCTGAGCACCGGAATCACTTTCCTGTTGTTGCTCTTCAGACTCACTTTCTGTTTTTACTTCTTCTGCCTTGAACATGTGCGACATCAAAGGATTTGACTGCCGCTGGAGCTTTGGGGTGAAATGATTTCACTGGCTTGGTTCTGTTGAATGCTTAGACAAGCACGACGGTGGAGAATTTCACTGGACAATAAAATTCACTTGTTTTTAGTGGCGTTAGCAATCTTTTGCACACTAAAAAACACGGAAAAGTTTGAAAATAGTAAACTTGGTTTCTCGTCGCCAAATGTGGTGTATTTCCATATGTAATGAAATGATACAACCTACTCAATAAGGTGCCATGAGATGCATGGGTTGTTTGCCTCGTTTACTATGTACATTTATTACAGAAGAGTGAGATGTTCACAGTTACAACTCTAGGAATGGTCTGGGTGTGCAGAGCACGAGCACACGTACTTATATCTTAACAAGATGAGTGAATAGCATTATTCAGACAACGCTAATGACTGACGAGACATAGCATAGAGACAGACAATTATAACGACGGCTACATCAAGAACTCCAAGGATTCTTGCAGAGGGCAAGAATCCCAACTACGACTTAACCTTCAACTTACATAGTTCATTACAGTTCATACTATAGAATATTTGCCTAACTAACAAATATGACAAAATGTATTTCTATTGATGAAGAGAAGATGAATAGTAAATTGAATTGATTCCATGCATGCGAACAAATATTTTTGATTTCAAGTCGCTCTTATGATGTGCCAATGTTTGGTTGATTCATGTTATTATTGACTCTAGTAGAAGTTCATTTAAGATATTCATCACTTTGAAGTCAAAATTACATCTGAAGTTGATTAGCACTTATAAATTAATTTATTGGGTGGCTAAATAGGGTTAGAATATTAGTTTCTTGTGGTGTCAGTAAACTCTATTTAACAAGTTGTGAATCTTTTCATTACAACTTCACTTCAAATACCCTATAAGGAATTTCTTGGCCGATTAATTTCTTCTCAATGAATTGTTCTACCCAAGAGATTAAAAACTTCACCGCAACAAAAATATTTCATGCAATTTTTCACTAATATGAACCAGAAAAGCCATTGCATGTCATTTTAATTTTCTCACTGTTAGTTTGAAAAGGTAAACTTCCTAGAATAAATGAGCATCGGGCATCTAATGATTGTGCCTGGTGACTAAATGTCATTTAGGACCTTAAGAGTGTAATAATTTAGGACTGTTCCCATCCGAAAGGAGAATCTCTCTGTAAATGAGTTGCTCCAATCCTGGAGGAAGTAAAAATATACACTACGAAGAGATCGGAAATTTGGCAGAGCTACATTCACCAGTTCTAAGGATCTGATTGACACCAAGTAGATTGTTATCACAGGAGAAAATTGATTTTCGATCTGCTGTCGCCATTGCATTCGAACGAAAGTCTTGTACACTCCCTCCCTTCAGTATGGAAGTGCAGGGAATAGATCCGATTTCGGAAAACTGTATTTTATTGTGTATTGATTTACGTCGTATTAAGTGACAACATACTGCACCACTGACTGGCGCCACAAGGGCGACACCATGGGAATTAACTTCAACACTGAAGCTACAACAGCCGAAAAATAGATCCGAAATCTGGAATCGTAATCAATAATAAAAAATTAAGTTATATTTTGGCTGTACACTTGCCTCACAAAAAAATTTAAAATACCAATCTGGATGTCAACATTTCAGAAGATTTTCCATTGCAGACAGCCCCATCCTGCATTCAAATTAGATTCGACCGGCCATTTATTTTCTCCAAAATTGAGATGGAATATGGCGGAGAACTCCGCTCCGCGGCACTTCTAAATAATACCGCTTTTCCGGAGCCCCCAAAAATGTTAACGATATATTCTAATTTTATACCGTGAAAAAAATAGCAAAAAATAAAAAATGTTCAAGCAGAATAAAAATATAATCTAACCAACGGCATAATCTTATTTATTTCTCGTCCCATAATGCTATCAGAGGCAAACCACTCAATTCAAATTCAAGGCCCCGGTAAATCTAGTAACAACAATGTTTTCAAAAAGTACTAAGTTATACCAATTGACGCCTCAAACAAACAAATGTTCTCGGCTCGCTCCCAAGCTTCCTAAATTATTTGTAAAACTGGTGATCTTCTATATAAAATATTTGCACCAAAACTAGAACTGAAAACCATATGCAATATCATCTAAAATGCGTAGCTATTATTTCGTTTGTTTTATATGATTCAAAGGTACATTAACATGTGCACCAGCCTGGTATTTAACAATTTATTTTAAAGATTTGTAGTTAAAACGATTACGTAATCACCAATATTTTGTTGAATTGAAAAACACTCATTTTCTTTATGACTGTACATTTATGAAATTTTCATGTGTACAATTTTAATTAACAATTTTAATACATCACAACCAGTAGCACGTGTCGTTCACCCTAACACTAGCTATATAGTCTACAGCAAATTGACAACTATTAACTAGGTTGGTTTAACTCTGGTTTGTTGCTGCCACCATTACCAAATGGCGGCAGCAACAAACCAGAAAAGTGCCTTTGCGGAGATTTCTCTGGAAGTCCCATTTTTTGACGGAAAAACTTCAAATTTGGCACAATTATGTATACTTAAATTATCTAGAAGTGCTATTTTTTGTTTTTTCAAATTTTTGTTTTTGACGGGTTTTATACACTAAGAATCATATTTCGACAAAAATAAGAAGTGTATGGAGTTTCTAAGGAAAAGTACTTCTAGATATTTAAACTCTGAACAAGATGCAAAACACCTTGCGTTTCTACGATAAAAACTCTCCGAAAAAATGAAATCCTACGAAATGCTGCTTATAGTTCAAGTTACAAAGTGACAATAAAATCATAATAAAAGTATAAAGCAAAGCATAAAACTGTTTGTGGCAAAAAGAAAATTAGTTTCAAAACAAAAAGCTGATTACCAGCCTTCATTTGTGCATTAATTTTTTACTAAAAAATGGTATTTTTTATAAATCAGATATGTTTGTACATTTGTCAAAAAAAGTGCCTTTATCAAATCTCAACTCTCAGTGCACGAATGTCTTCAACAAAGAAAACTACAGATTGACTGGTTTACCTGAATACAGCCGAAAAATTGAGGTCTGTGTAAACGGCGTTTCATAATCACAAATCATGAAGCAGAATTGATTTCTTAACAATACCACTTTTTAGTAAAATTACTGCACAAATGAAAGCTGATAATCAGCTTTTTGTCTTGAAACTAATTTTGTTTTTACCACAAACAGTTTTATGCTTTGCTTTATACTTTTATTCTAATTTTATTGTCACTTTGTATCTGGAACTATAAGCAGCATTTTGTAGGATTTCATTTTCTCGGAGAGTTTTTATCGTAGAAACACAAGGTTTTCTGAATCTTGTTCCAAATTTAAATATCTAGAAGTAATTTTTCTTAAAAAATCCATACACTTCTTATTTTTGTCGAAATATGATTTTGAGTGTATAAAACCCGTCAAAAACAAAACTTTGAAAAAATAAAAAATAGCACTTCTAGATATTTTAATTTTACATAATTGTGCCAAATATGAAGTTTTTCCTTCAAAAAATGTGACTTCCAGGGAAATCCCCGCGAAGGCACTTTTCTGGTTTGTAGCTGCCGCCATTTGGTAATGGTGAAATTTTGAATTTTTTTCCCTTGTGCCAATTTGCTAAGTTACTTTAGTTCTATGTAACCCTGATAATTGACTTCTGAAATTAATTCATGAATTTTGACCATTTTCCTATGTGAGATGATTGTACCCTATAAACCACTGAATAATCTCACGTTATGATTACTAATATCGATTACCAAGTATATTTACCTGTTAGGCCAAGATTCTTAATGAAGAGCAATCACATTCATAAGTAGAGAAATATCATCAGATGTGGTGTCTCGAAAAATTTTTCGATGAAATTAACTTCAATCTGCAGTAAAATTTGCTGCTCTAATGAATTATATTTGCATTTATATGGCATTTGTTCTGGACAAGGGATCTTGAAAGGGAGAGAACATCCTCATGTCCTTCTTGCTTTATCTCTACAAATAGGCTGTTGGTGAAATAGAGATTCGAACTCTACTAACAAGTTTTTAGCTAACAAAACCCCTAAAAGGAACCATATGAAAGTTCAAAAGAAAAAATCATTTACCATGAGGAGAGTCAAATATGATAGTCTTATCGTTTAGAGATGATCAAGATTGTGAATATTGTTTTACTTCGATCAAATCTAACAAAATAGCATTTCACCATCAAATCATTACGTGCTTGTCGGCATATTAAATACATTGCGTAATTGATTGTGCCCAAGAAGAACAGATAAATGTAATTCGTGAGTACATTGTAATTGAAAAATATGTGACCGTAAAGACCACATTATAATTAAAGCAAGGAGTTTTGTAGCCAAGCCAGTCCAAAGTGATTTTAATCCTGTTAAAGTTATTAAACCAGTTTATTTTCATAGAATAAACAATGCGTTGGGCTGTCAGCGATATGGGATATTTTTAGTCAATCATGCGCCAACATTCACATGCTAAGAAATAAATAGCGTCTGAAAATATAAATATTTTCAGTTTCGTGAAAACAAAGAAAAGTAAGAATGAAAGAATTAACGACAGGGCAGCTATGCACCATGGTTTACGTTGTACAGAAGGAACTGCGGCAATTAAAAAAGAGGGGTAACTTGAGAAAATTTTTTGTTCATGTTTTTTAAAGTACAGAATTAGAGTTTCTTCAGAAACCATTTAAACTTTACATGTAAAACCATGACAAAAATTTGATTCTGGCTTCTGTTTGTCCAAAATCAGATTCATTGTGCTATATTTTGAATCAGGGGAGGCGCGACTTTTTGAAAAAGTTCGTTTTTTGAAAAATGGCGGAAAGTGCTCGGGCAACGAAAAGCATATTCGAAAAGTACAACTCATTTTACGTCTGGTACAGCTTTCAGTTTTCCGTGCACGATACGGCACTCATTTAACATTTTTCAAAAAACAAAATCGAATTGCATGTAACCATCTTATTTTGAAAAGCAGACCATCATATTCGGTGGTTTTTTCTACTTTTTTAAATATTTTCATTATTTTTTGTATGTACTGCCCCTTTTTTGATTGAAAAAATGGCTAGTTATTAAGGTATGGTGGGGATTGTCAATGATCATTTCCGAAAATCGTGAGTGGAAATATGAATGCACCAACAATCATGGTTGAAGAGAAGACGGCAGGAATGATTCGGGAGTACTGGAGTGGGCAATGCCTCGTTTCTGACAATGTCAGTTCCATATTTTTCAAGACATGTACATAGAAAAATTGCGAAACATGAATCGCGAGTGCTTTTATTCTCAACTCGTTTAACAATTATTTCATGATTTTTCAAACATTTAAATTATATAAATGATTACACAGTCCAAACTTAAAAAATCGTTTTGACCAAACTTTATATGATTTTACATTGCATTTGTTAAACAAATAATGATTCTTTTAGTAACAGGAATTCGAGTAAATTCGCCATATTTGTAGGTGGAAATCCACTAATAAATGGATTATGGGTACGCGCAGGAATGCCTTGTTATATTAACCAGTGGAATATTTTAAAATTATCTCCTC
>JAQIXX010004351.1:0-16529 GCA_034700605.1 Willowsia nigromaculata
GCACCGGAAGCTCATTACATATTATATGTACACAAAGAAACAATGAAAACTACCTACTTAACAATTCATTAACATAACATGTTCAATACTATTTTCAAATGAGGAATAATTCACCAATAATTTTTACTCTACATAATATGTTGGATACGAAATGCAAAATATCCACACAAATAAAAATCTTCAGAACACTCACATTATACAGGACTTTCTCTTGTGTATTTTGGAATAAGAAGTTTTGTACCAGAATCCAATTTACTGCATGTTCATTAGCAAGGATCTTCATTTACAGCAAAACATGTTTTCAATTACAAAATACAAATTACCATAAAATATTTTGCAATTCGTAATTACAAAGTACTTCAAAATTTTTGTCATTACCAATTACAAATTTTTTAAATTATTTTGTATTTCATACTTACAAAATACAAATTACGGAATTATATTTTCCAGAGTTGAACTACAAGTTACAAAATACTGCGCATTTTAATTGAAATTACAAAATGTAAACAGATCAACTACATTCTTAACTTTATAGGTAAGACGGAGGAATGTGGCCCTTTTCTGTTCACCCGCGGGTGTCATATTTGATTGACGCAATGAAAGATGTCAACAATTTAATAAAAAATGAAACTCCCCGGGCTCTATTCACAAATCATTCATTTACTTACTCCATTTATAGCGTCTTCTGGCAAAAGTATTGACAATTTTTATGGATTACGCATGCAGGGTAGTAGAATTTACAATAAAGCAATAAATTGGCAATAACTTGTGGCAAAGCCATTGACAATAGTGTGCACTTAAATGCCATTTGCTTAATTGAAGGCAAATTACATATGTAATAGTGGCTAAACCTACAAAATACAAATTACTTATGTTATTGGCTTGCATCCCAAATTACCAATTACACTACTATTTCTGGTGCTTCTCAAAATACAGAAACTCATAGTGATCGAAGAAAAGAGAAAAACATGCAAAACCATTAAATCACTCAGTCTATTCATATCCATAACATTACCGATTATGATAATTTCAGTTAAATTCGAAAAACAATTCAACATAGAGGACTTATAGCTTACCTTTCCCAGCGTAGTTTTATATGGGATAGCCATTCAACCCATCGTATGATGAAAAATATACCAATCTAACAATATAGTTTTGTAATTTAACGATCGAAGTGAGAGTAAAAATCTTTATTTCTCTTTAAATTGTAACTCGTCTCGTTTTGCGTAGCTGAAAG
Organism: Willowsia nigromaculata; assembly: GCA_034700605.1. NCBI lineage: Eukaryota > Metazoa > Arthropoda > Collembola > Entomobryomorpha > Entomobryidae > Willowsia > Willowsia nigromaculata. Next base: position 1,238 of record JAQIXX010004351.1, read on the forward strand.
TTTTGTGCACTCACTCAGAAACAGAACTCTGGGCTGTAGGCCTGTAACGGTTTTCGCCCAAGAGTTTCTCTTGCGACTTGGATTGATTTCTGATAATTAAGCCTGGAGTGGCTTTTCCATATCTTCTCCGATTTCTGGGTTGGGATCGGTTATCGGTATGCTCATGATGGTGAGCCTAGGAGCAGTCAAACTTCTATCTGAAATTCAGACTTCCTAATTTTAGCCATCCGTTGAACCGCTATCTACAGATTTCAAAGAGATCTCATGTTTTACCAATATGCGTAGTGATTCAGTATGCGCTCATCATATAATAATTGCTTACATGCAATTAAGTTTAGTATCTGTCTTTTTCTTGTGGTTTTAGAGCTGTTTTTAATGGGACCGAAGTAAAAGGTAAATCTTATGTAGGTTGTTATGTAAACCAAGCAAAATAATTTGACTGAACTGTTCATGACTGATGGGCAGATAAGTGTATAAGTACTTATCGTTGTTCTTTAACAATTGTGCCTCCTTAATTCTATATTTACATTAATTTGCCAAGATGTAAAGATGAGTAGATGATGATGTGTTTTCATCTCTCAGATTAAATAGATTTGGAGTCACTGGCTTGTTTACAGCTGCATAATACTATTGGCTATCTTTTGCTGTTTCCAAACAATTTAATGAACTTTCTCATTTTAAGAATTTTGGATTGAAACAATATTTTTGTTTTCTTGAATCAGGTATAAAAATAGTTAAGTTCAGCGGAAATAGCATATAATAAATCTGTCATTTTTTTTGCATAGCTCACAATATTTATGCTTAGATTTACTTTGTGCTCTGAAAGATTTTATTGAGCATATAATTTATGAACGTGTGTAAGATTCAGTGAGCAATCTATAACCTAGCTAAATTAGTGATAAAACACTAAACCAGATCACGTTTAATTGCAGATCTATTTGCAAAGTCATACCGTAGAACTCATGTAAGCGATCTACATGTCAGCAATTTTGAAACACGCAATGCGTACGAATAATTTATTGCATATTATTTTCCAAATTTGCCATTTGGAGGGATTCATGCATAAGTTCATTTAAACGTCACAAGCTATTCGTGAATATTGATAAAGCAAAACATTTTGCGAGTATTTAGTTATAGCTATAAATTATTGTTTTTCTTGCATTTAGTTTTTATTCAGGCCAACGCATTGAATTCATATTTTGTATTAACGCTTATTCAGCAAAAACAATTTCCTCCTAAAGTATATGGACACGAGAATAAAACAATTACACAAGTTTCGGCACTTAAATTTAAATATAAAAAGCATTTGTCATCTCCAAGTTGTCACAATTACTCATTAGATTTCAAACTGGAATTAGTCACTTACTTCTTGCGTTTCTGATATTTTGGGTCAAAATGAGAAAAGTTATTCTAGTGATTTTAGTTTGCTTCCTTGTAGAAGTAACCTTTGCCGCGGTAAGTGCGTAAACTTGCAGATAATTTTTAATAAACCTCTTATAAAACAATATCTGTAAAATAAATATTTCTTAGAAAAAGCCTGGAGAGAGGTGCCAACGTAGTAATGATTGTGTTGGGTGTAGTGCAAATATATCCGTTGAATACTGCAGTAGGTGTAAAGACTCAGCTGGAAAAATCTTTGGAGTGTGTAGTTGCTTACCCAACAACTGTAACAATCCTGTTCAACAGACCAGTAATGTCATGATTGACATGATAGCTCCAGCAACTGGTCAATAAAATTCTGTATTCAATTCACAAATATACTACCCAAAATTTTCTTGTTGTTTTTCATGAATATATGTGATATTTTGTGCATACTGGTTTGCTCAATACTTCTTATGATTGGTTGTTATGCAACTCTGAATCGTTTTGGGGAATTGTCTCTATGTGCCTCTAATTCTAATTAATTTGAACGTTTTATTTGAGTAAAGAATAAAAATGAAGCGTTTAATCTATGCATTCGTAAATATATTTTTACAGCCTAAACTTTGTCATATAATATAGTTACATAAAAACCCTATGTTAGTCTTATCAGCAGGAGTATCATTATTATTTTTTAGTATTTCAACCCGGTATTGGTTTCAGAGTTCACGGTGAGTACTATGAGCGAGCATATATGTGTCAAAATTATTGTTATTTTGACTCTGACAAATACTGATAACAAATTTGTATAAAGTTGAATCTCATTGACCTTGGTGGCAAGGAGCACAGGGCGTCATAAAATTTACGCAGGATATAAACATCAATCAACTTTTATCCGGGAGCAGCATTTTATAATCTGTAATTGTGTAAATCTATTATTAATCAGTGGCTCTAACAAAACAAAATCTGATGTTGATTGGTCAACATTTTTTCATACTTTAAAAAAATAATTCCTTCAATGGCACATGCATGAAACACTTTCACAAGAGCAACACACATGGACGCTAATTGAGAATTTGTCACTTCTCTACTTGTAAATTCTGATTTATGGCCCTCCTCACTAATGTAAACTGAAATTGAAAGCTTGATATAAACATGCTTAAGTCTTTTCACTACCAAGATATGAATATTTTGCATTGTTGCACAGACACTCATTAGCAAATGTTGTACACATTAGCAAATGTTGTGTTTTATCATATAAAAAGCATCATGACTCAGAACTTCAGATTTTGCAACATTTTTATCGTTTTAAGCTCCTTTTGCAGAAAATCGATATTATAGTGATATCCAACTAAACGAAGATGATGAATCCGTTGGTAAAAACTTGTATGGCAGTAATCATTTGAGGTATACGTATACGCTACTTTGGCATTATTTATGTATGCATCAGGCAATCTTCTGTTACTTCTCGAACTTTAAGATTTATGTACTTACCTTTCCTTTTAGTTTCTGAAGTTGCCACGCTATCGTCAGTAACTGTTATTCTGACTTCATAAGAAATTTACTCCAATGAGCACCTAAGAGGTTCTAAACGAAAAGGACATGAGACTTTATCTGACTCTACAGTTAGGTTTCAAACAATTAGGGAACGTATTATCTTTTCCCATTTTGGAAAATATCATAAATCGTGCGATATCTGAATCACCATAAAATGTTGCCAATTTTACTGTTTTTCTGGCTTTGGATGATTCCTTTGCTCAACCGCTGAGACTTTTTAACGTGATCCATGTAAAATTGCATTTAGCTGCATAATACTTCCAATCTTTTGTCACAATCTTTCTTCCGATAGATTAATATTCTCTTATGGAACAGTTTTATTACCCAAATTTAGATTTTCTGCATAAGGAGCTTGAAACGATAAAAATGACACGGAATCTTCGATTTACGAGGGATGAAATAGCCTATGCTTTTTAGTTACAATATTTTTATCAAAGAGATATTATGATATATTACTGGTGTTCAAGTGCTTTACCTTCAATAAAATCTGGTAAACGTCTACTCACGTCATGGCTTATGAGCTTCAAAATTAGAAAAACGTTTTAAGCAATGCAAGCTTTCTACATTCGTCATAATTGTTGTCTACTATGTAATTTTACAATGTTGGCTTAGTTTTAAGGTATGCATAGACAAACCTATAAACAGTTTGTGATACACTGTATATGTCCCTGTTGTGGAGGGTTCAAAAAGTAGAAAATAAAAATATGTCACGATACTACACCCCAGATTTAATATAATTTGGCTTAAAAAGACTGGTTTCCACATTAATAAAACATACCGCAAGTAAAAACATGCATTAAATGCGAAACTTATACCATATAACAGCACAACTTTCGATTTGCTAGTTCATTAGCAAAATTTATTAAGATTTAATTGATACATTGCAAGCAAACGACAGGTATTGTCGGTATGTACTACTTTTTGGGATGCTCACCATTGACAGGGAATATCCGCTTTGTGTCACACCATCGCATTACTCGTCGACAGTAGGGGCATGGCTTTCTACGGAGTTAAAACAAGTTGACTTGTAACACAATTTTTGATGCTTAAGCCAATAGTTATTGTAGGAAGAGAATAGTTTTGATTACAACTTACAAAGCTGGGTCACCGCCAACTACCCACGAAACACTTTTGAACCAACCGTTGAGACATTTTGTATGAAACAAATGTCCACATCTTACCACTACGATGGGTTTAACAGAGGTATTTTTCTCTTCGAAAGCCAGCAGGCGATCCTGGCAAACGATACAGAATAATGGACCTTCGAATTATTTATAAATATTTTAGTTAACAAAAGTAAATTTTACACAAAATGAAGTATGCAAAGGTTATAAGTGTACCAAGTGTTTACCTGGTGTAACTGGGCCCGCATTTGCAACGCCTTTAGGCTCCTCCATTATCCAGTTTCAAGATTCAATGCTAAATTGCCGCCGCAAAGTAAACCGGAACAAAGGGACTCTTCGTTTTTGGTACTTCACACGTCTTTTCTCTTAAGCCGTTAGTATTTATATTTCCTGAAAAGCTCCTCTCATAGGCTTCTGTATCGTTTCGTTGATGTTTCTCAAAATGAAGGATACTGTAGCGTCTGCAAGTAAGATTTAACCAACAGTTAGTAAAATATTTTGGCTATAAGGCTTAAATAAAAGTTTATAATTGACAGCTTATTACCAAGTTTCTAGTCTAAAGTTGTAGCGGGAGAAAACTGCTAAATCAGGAATAGATTTTTCCATAATGCGATAGGCTTTATGGAAATATTAGTCTAATGTCTTGATGTATCAAAAAGACCCAACTTTAATGGATGAAACCCAGAATAAATGTGTATCTTCCTTTGCCTGCTACCGCTGCTAGACTGTAACTAATAAACAACTCCTTATTTGCTCAGTTATATATGATTCAGAGTAACGCATGTTAATTAGGTTTAAATTGATATAGCATAATGGTTATGCAAGATTTTGACTGCAAAAAATTATCCTTTATAAATATGAGTAATATTTATAATTACATAGATTGGGTTTGCAATTATTTACAACAAATGATATCTCTATCAGGTATATATAATTCGATACGAACGATAAGCCATGAAATCATTCAACGTCCAATTGCACATGAGTTTTATCATACGTGAGTCTGATCTAAACTCAATCCTTTGATTTTTAACATTGTGACTTGATAGATGTGGGTGTGTTCGTGAGAGGTTTCTGGTGATTGAACAAATCCAAATCAGAATGCAACTGACGTCAACGGGCTTAAGTTTTACGTCGGGTTGGCGAAACCCCAATTTGGGGAAACTGAGGGCTACATTTGCGACAATCCAATGATCAACACAAGTGCGTTTAATGAACACGTTCGCATTAATATAACATAAAAATTGAGCTTTTAAATAATTTAATATATGTATTGCTTAATTTATTGCTTCTAAAATTTTTGAGAACTTATTCATGTTTGAAATTGGGGGATTGTGATATAAAGTAAAAGGTATGAAATGATTATTTAATCTAAAGCCCTTCATAGTCAAGCAGGAAATAGACATATACACGAATATAAATATTTGGATGTTTTATGGGAAGATTATTGGAGTTTGGAGTCACAATTACATGATTGTGAAGCATTTTAATTATTTAGATGAAGAAAATACTGTAGTTGCACGATTTATCCATTAAACTTCAGGAAAAGTAACATCCATACCAATTTCCTGATCTAAACCAGTATTTCCCTAGTTTGAAGTTTAACCTTGTTTTTGTGAAATGCAAATTTCAACAAAGCGATGTTTCCCCAATTTGACACATTTCCTGTGTAATAAATGTATGTCTATGTGATGTCTATACCAATAGGATTTTTACTATACTATAAGGGAAAAATTAATCACGCTCCTGTCAAGTTTCGATACAAACGGAAACGATAACGAGTGGTATCACAGTAATTATGCACATAACATCCGTTCTATCCATTTATTATAAAGATGTAGCGACTGTTATTAGGTTAAAAACAGCATCGTCAAAAAGCTAATAACAAAGAATTATGAACGAATTTTAAAGCAGTTTTCATTTACTGTTAGGCCCAAATATTCATGCCATGAAAATACTTAGTGATATCACTCATGAAATATGCTTTAGCTAGTCATGTCACTAACTATATTATGAGGTGCTAATGGGAAGCATTGCAGTTTTTAATGTTCAATGGTCTGTAAAATCGTGCAAAAATGTGCAATGTTTAGCTGGCTTTTATGGTTCCGTATGCAAAATGTTATTTGTTTTGTTCACTGTAGTTTATTATGATGCTATCAATTCAAAGAAATGCAATTTATCTGTTTAGTCTTGCTTTTGGAACTTGGGAGCCAAGTTTGGGCTCAGCTGGCAATTTGATTCTGACATCCTGCCAATCATTCATAGTTAATACCGATTATGTGGTCAGAATATATGAAAAATATCTATGCAATTCATACAAAATTTATTACGCTTTTATAGGTTACTTTAGGTTATTCCACCGAACAAAATTGTCATGTAGAAACTAGCAATTATCGGTTACAAGCCAACAACAAATTTTTAAAGATTTTTGGCCTTGTTTCACTCTATCAAACCACCAATATTTGTTAAATTTTTGTGTTAATAATCTTTATATCATTTTCAAGAATCGAGGAATGTTTCCTCGAGATTTTTCCTATTCCATAAGATTTTTTATGATAAATCTTGCCCAATGAACCCAAACAACTGCAATCGTCTCTGCATGTACATTGACTGGATTTCACAGGTGGAACGTCTACTAAAGTACTTGGTAAATGCTGTAATGAAGTAGAGCTAAGATCAAATATTGGATTCTGGAGCATCTGAGAGTATCGACTTAGCTATGCATTATTTATTTATTGGTAATATGGGCAACAACACACTTAAGATATTACACTTTAATACCAAAAAATATTTTCATATCAGTGTCGTAATATCAGGTAATATTTTACTATAAACTGGAGATCAATTAGAATAAAACGATTGATTGAATTTGAGACGGAGATCAGTGATGCGATTTTGAATAATAGAAATACATTTTCAAACAACAGCGCTTTTCATTTATTGCTAGGTTGATACTACTATAGATTTCCTACAAGTTTCAATATGTAACAACTATAAATGTTACACGTATATGTTGTGTACATCATGACTTTGATGGTTACGTAAGGGATGTATTTTTGGGTTTACCCATAACAAATAGATATTACTGCTAAAAAGTACATTTTTGTGAATGAATATGAAATTTTCCTTATCTGTGAAACAAAAAGGAACTGCGCAGTTTTTGGTAGTGTTAAGGTTGGTTGAATGCATGTTAAGTCTTATCACTTATCATAAGCTGTGATCGGAACACATAAGCTTACAAATACATCATCACGTCTTTATCTTCAAATCTGCAATATTGCGAAAGTGAACCGGTGCAATTTTTAAAACATATATATGTTTATAATAAATTTTGGTGTTATCTTGTATGAATACTCTTTATATCTGTGTCAAGTGTCATTTTGACACTAAACTACAATATCGTGACAAAAAACTGAAGGTCATGTTTGCATGTTTGGGCTGTTAAATAAAAATTGGACAGAGTAAAAATATTAAGAGGATCTCTTTGTGTTTTAATCAATATCTAGATTTAATTATGTAGTATGTTCAATTCGGCGCGGTTTCAAAGCCAATTTGTTTAAGCTTAAAAATGTCTTAAATATAAATAGCAGCAGAATAACGACACTACTCTGTTATTGTTCTTCTTAATTTGCTTATTATCGGTTGATCTGAGTATGTAACCATGTAGTATAAGTATAAATAAAGTCACATTCGAAGCATCGCATTGAAAATTAACATTTTTTAATTTAAACCATCTAAGCAGCATTACACGCACCTTAGAAATAACATCTGTTAAATTAGTTTTTGTTTTCGAAATTTACAATCATTCGTCACACATACAAATATCTTTCATGCATTTATTTTAGTGGAGACTAACGCCGCATATTAGCATCAATGCCGTGCGTTTCTTAATCACTATCCTAAATTTTGTTAAGTTTTAAGTGTCCGAAAGATTTTTTATTTATGCTATTTTTAATTATTCATCCTTACTCCATTTATCACGTATAAAAATCCTATAAACCACTTCCAAATAATCAGTTTTTAAAGAGGTGAAATTTTTCAATTATCTCTCGTCATAACGAGCAGTACTCTAAAAATTCCCCGAGATATTCCCCGGAAATATTTTAGAAGTGTTACTTTCCGAATTGTGTACGCACTCCCAAAATGAATCACGATTGGTCTACATGATATTCTAAATTTAGATAGAACCCTTCGCTCAAATCTGCTCGATAATTTGTTTCCATGAATCCTATAGCTTTCAAGAATCCTTCTCCCATAAACATGTAAAGCTCCTCCCATGCATAAAATAGCACACCACCATAAAAACACCATTACTACCCAGAACACCAGAAAAAATAAAGTTGTTGTAGCCAGGTCTTTCCAATGTTTGATTACAATGCATCCTCCAAAAACCACAAATTTTCTGGCTACCGCTTCACTCGGAACAATGAACCTTCCAACGATGTTCATCAACTGTTCTTGGAGAATATATGCTGCCCTATATTCAATCATTAGGTTACTCAACGAGGATCTAAGATTTGAGCTAGTCTTGTACGATTTTCTTCCCAAACAAAGCTCCTTCAAAACAAATGGTAGGAACAAGCAGCCATAAAGGACATAAATGATAAGTATAATCCAATAGCTTAGGTTCTCAACAATGATCACGTACACTGTGTACATATGGATGATTATATGTGGCCAACAGTTTCGACAGTTTTAGTTTAGTAGCAGAAAAACACGTATAAAAGTTAGGAGTAAACGTGATACTGAAACATGATTGAATGTAAATGCGTACTTATTTAACACTTACTACGTTAAATTGATGTATTAAAGTGTACTTCATAGAAGTTAAGCACAATTACCAGTAAAACTCTTGTAATTTTAATAAACTGTTACTGGTATTTTGTAGGTGTTTTCAACAAAATTTTTATATAACTATCAGCTCGACATGCGAAAAAGAATACCCTCTATTATGTTAACGACCAAGCAATATAAATATTTTCCAGGAGAAAATAGACCCACCAATTTTACATTATTAGTCCCTTGTAGACTAAATAAATCCATGCCCATTTCCCCATCTTGAAACAATAAAGTGTTCCGAGTGACTTCTACAATATATCTCATGTTCCTTGGGAATTTATATTAAGAACAGTATATGTATTACCTGCTAGGGCACTATTACCATTTTGGTTAGAATCAGATATGATCACGATACTGTATCGAGTATCGTAAGATGGGTTACACCAATCGGGATGGATGAAACAAAGCCAAATGGGGGCTGAAGTGTGTGTAATATTAATTACGGTCAAGTAAGTTTTGAAATCGTTAAGAAATTTCAAAAATCGGCTTAATATTAAATTAAAAACATGATCAACGAAGTACTTGGGTAATGTCAGCATGCAATATTATAATTTTGCTGTTTTGTTTCACTCGTGTATTTAGGAAGCCATCAGCAAGTACTTTGCGCGTATTTGTTGATTCAATAATGTACACTCAAGTTCCGTGTTAACGTGGTAATTTTATTTCCTCGGACTCATTTTTAGGAATTTCTTCATATTTTTCTTCATAAACCTCTTCAAAATTTTTTCCGTCCCCATCTTCAGTACTTTCGCAATATGCTTCTTCAGAAGCTTCTTCTAAACTATTTTAAGAGTAATATTGCCTTTCCTTTATGGATACGATGCCTGAGTATTGGATTTCTTGAGAGTGATAATAACATACTCCCATACAAATGCATACGAGTTGAATGACTACAAGGGGACACAGAATGCGCAAAAACTTCCACCCTTTGCTTCCATCCATAATCGAATTGATATTTACACTTGAAGATAATATGAATTATAAGAATTAATCACGATTATAAAAAAAATTTCTTGCCTTCCAAAGTACTTTTTTTATTGTCATAAGCTGTACTTAATTTGAGTTCTTGGCACTGTCTGCTAGCTAATGCACAAAGATCTTCAAATAAGATTTAAACTTTATTTAAAGGACTGAATTGGAGTGATTTTGTAAGTAAATTTGAGAGCTTTTAAAGTTTCAATCAACGAGCAAAATTGTAAAAGTATTGCTCTAAGGGGATAAAATAATGTGATGAATTTAGTGTCCTTACTGCTACTGGGGGATTGACAACATTGATTGAGTGTTGTAATATCATCCTCCGATCTGTAAACGAAACAATTTTCTTTTGGAAATGTACTGCACATTTCATTTTGTTTGACTCAAATTTTCACCCTCTATTCCAGAGCATATGAAGACTTTATCACCGATATTATGTACGTATATATTTGACTGCAAAAATCAACCCTTTTTCTAAACTGCATTTTGTACTTTCATTTGAGCTGAATATAGACACATATGCAGGTAATTATAATGTTGTATGGTTCATTATGCTAAAATAAGCTCGTATAGTTTTTAAAGCAATCCAAAATCTACAAGTAGCATGATCTCATCCGATAAGCCGGGCAACAAGAGCACAGTGTGTTGCTTAACAACGCGTTGATGCGCAAATCATATAACGTATTCTTTCCGTTCTTAAAAATGACTTGGAAAAAGAAAGTCAGCGTATCAGTTTATACAATCCACAATGTGTCAGTAAACATGAAACTAAAATGAAGTTTCTGTATAGATGGCTTGGTAGAAGAATTACTAAGGATTAAGAAGATTATTCGTTAGACTCGTATCAACTTTTAACAACTAATCATGGCTCTTGGCGCAATGTAAGCCGATCATGCTCATGGGAGATTCCTAAACTGTCAAAGTAAACCAAAATTAAATTATTAACCCAATAATCTCCTGAAATTACAGTTGGACAGAAAAATTATAAGACTTTTTACATTTTCAATTCCAAACGCATACGCTCTTCTGTATGCTTTATAAAATAGAAAAGCATCAATTTATTACACGTGCAGCTCTTTTTGCATAGAACTGCGTGTAATATGCGTACGCTAGCTAGTTTTTGCAAGTGCAATTTAAATGAGATGACGTAAGACAGCAGAAGATTTCAAATTGTTAATATTCCTAAAATTGCTGTAAAATGAGAAGCGAGTAACCTTTAAGAATAGGATTGGAATTTTAATAAGAATTACATGAAATGACTCAAGATTCTGAATGTATATGTTTTATTGGAGCCCTGGAGTGTCTTTTATTCCAGTTTATAAAATTTACATTGGAAACGTGTAGAAAGCAGCATATGAATCTTACGAATTCCAGTGATAATGCAACTTCAAATCTGAGTTTTACAGAGCTAAGTTTACATTGGCTTAAGATACTTTAAATGTGTACCTAATATTATGCTTACAATACATGATAAAGGAACATTGCAGAGTATTTTCAAGAAAACATCTCATCTTCATCTTGGATAAAACTTACTTCGACTAAGACAATTTACTTCGTTACCATTTGCCATTACCTGGTTTTTGAAACAGGCATTTAGAAAAATCTCACTTTCCTGTATCTCCCCCGAGCACAAATTGTTGGAAATACTTGGGTCATTAAGGATCTGGCCAGTTGGTTCCATAATGAAATCACACCATATCTCCATCTGTTCATTTCGGACAAATAAACAGAACAGAAATAAAAGCGAGAAAACGAAATGAACTTTGAGAAGTCGACGACACTGTTACTCTATTGTGTTCATCCCTAATATTTATTATTAGAAGTTATTTCAGCTCAAAAACAAAAATTTGCTGTTTTGAAGAGATACGTATTAAAAACTGCTTCTTAAAGTAGACAGACTGACAAGAAGTCAGTTCATGAATTTCTTGGGGATGTGAAAAAGTTTGAGAGTTCCGGAGTTTAAATGATGTGATAGCATATTCGTGTAACCGGGCACAATAATTCTAACTAAATAAACATGTGTATGGATCTAGAATACATTGAAGGGTATCTAACTGACTATAAAGTGAAGTTAAAACAGGTAATATATTGCGACTGAGCAAAAAAGTTTTAATCCGTTGTCTGTCTATACACTACACTTGCTGAAGATATTTGGATTACATGACACAATATGCACCACTGGAGTGCATTATCGTATCATTGTAATATTCTCTAAATATTCTATATTTACAAGAGAACTTCGGCAAGTGTCACAGCTTTTGAATGCAATTTTCCTAAACTAATTTAAGTGTTTAGATTGCTTCTATTATTAGTATACCAAATTGCATAACGCGAAAATTAAAGCATGATATTCCCAATAAATATCATCTCAATTAAAAGTCTACTAACCAGCGTTGTGTTCGGACACGAGCTCAAGGTTTTAAATCTAATGAAATATTTCACCTATTGTATTACAGTCTGCCGGGTAAACAAATTTCAATAAGTTTTCATCTAAAAAAGTAGCGCTGGACTGTAATTCAGCTGTGGCAAACCAGGTACTTGCTAATTGTTTTTCACTGTTTGGACATTGTTTGAGCTAATAAATTTTTTGAACACTAGCAGTTCATTTAGATTATAGAAAAATGTAGTAAACCTGAAGGTAGCAGGAAAGTTATAACTTAACTTTAAGCGTTGTCATCAGATGGCTGAATCTCCTCTAGCTAAAGGCTCAACTTCCTCGTCATTAAATTCTAATCCGTTAAGTGGACTTGCCCCAGCTTCCAGTTCTACTCAAAAGCCTGATCCTTCACGAGGTAAAATCGAAACATGATGATTCCTCCAGACGCCCAGTGGATTGAAGGCAACTGTTCAAAGTGACATGTAGCGGAAGTTTCCCTACAGCCCACGACATGGAGAAGTTGGGCCATGGAGCCAGCCCACAAGGCAGATAACATAGGGAGTAACCTCCGAAGACGCCAGAAATCTTGTGCTCCACTTTTTATCAACATTGCTTCCAACTCTGGGAATAACATTCTGCCTCAAAAACAAGAGAGTTTCAGTTGTCAATGTATTGACCTTTGACAGTATCCCGTAGACGACCACAATTGCAGGAAAAGTTTCTTTTGAAGTTTCTCTTCTTTCCAAGAGACTTCCTGCATAAGCAATTAATATGTAATTTGCTATGATAAAACCATAAAGACCTTCCCATATAACGGTTGCCGTAAAAATATCTGTTGAATCAAGTTGAAATATTTGCATGAAATTCGTAGTTCTCTGTAAACCGGTAACTGACTTCTAATGAAACCATCTATTGTTTATTTCCCAATTAAGTAATGAGTAATCCTAGGATTGAAATGCTTAACGTAATAAACAAGTGCATAACCAATTACAAATAACATTTAAAACCTGGAATGCAAATGTGCTTAGACTATCAATTATAATTATAAAGCGGGTCAGAGTAATCACTAGTTGATGCAAGTATTGATGCATATGCAAATGATTAACAAAAGAGTGCACTTCTTCTGCGTAAGCTGACATGACATGACATGACATGCTTCCACAAGAAAGTATCCGAAAGTTGCTGGAGAGTAAGGAATAATTGTACGTTGAATTGTGTAAAATAAAGGTAACACAATACCTGTCCATATTTCACAAATTTGTACTGTACAAGTGTAACTGCAACTGTGTTTATCTTATTTATCCAATGTTCACAAAGATAGGGTGTCTCCTTCACGGATGGGTTTATTCTAAGTACTTAGGTGGTAATCTAGAATATCGAGGGGTATTGGAGGTTCCCTCTCAAAATTCATCTCTACTCTTTGCCGGCATGAAATTTCAAGACATGAGGTCCAGCAACGCTAATGTAAATTTATTTATAAACAATACAAACTATCCGCAAGTATTATGAGAAATAATAAACTAAGTATTAATTCGTTTGAAATCTTCAATCCATAATTGGAGGACTGGTCCTTGTTCCTTCATACGCAGGTGTACTTATGTTTCTGGAAATTCTTTCGTCTAAATAAAGTTGCCACCTAGACTTTTTTGGTCCAAATGCTTAAAGTACGTCGCTCGTATGCCGAGATAAGAAGGGACGAACCGCCTCCAAAACTGTATGAACGGCTGAGGGTGCATCAATCACAATCAGCTCATCTGGCCACTGAGGATAATGGGCTTCCATGTTTTGCATCATTTGAAATAAAACAGGCATACAAATTGGGCATCCATGTCTGAATCATAAAATGTTAACAATGCCTCTTTACATTTGCTACCGCATATGCGGTATGCGCGCGCATATATCGCATGCAAATACTTTAAGTTAGTATTATCAATTGTTATTACTGGACCAAATTAAAACCATCTCTATTCACTTAAAGTTTCCATTGTGTCACATTCATTCCTCCCTGTAGCCTCTGAAACACTTGTGAAGTGATGTTTTCAAAGGGATGGTCTGCGTATCTCACAATTTGAGAGCCTTTGCCTCGAAGTACGCCAGCTCTAATGTTCCAGTCAAATAAGTCAATCACTCCAACTGTGGGGACAAAAAATTAATAACTTTTATCCAATTTTAAGCTAAGGTGTCCAATATATTATTCAAAGTTAGGAACCTACCTGGTCTTCCTTCTCTGTCATATGTATAAACAGTGACATGATATTCTTTTCGCATGTCACTCCAGTCGGTGTCTGAAATCAAGTCAATTTTTTGTTCTTTGCGCCAATCAATATTGGCGGTGAGCATAGTTTCAGCGGAAATCAGGTCAAAATTTTGAGCTACAAATTTTCGTCACGAAAATTCAAGTATGAGCAACTTTGCGGATTGTCTATGCAAAAATATTTTAAGATACTACTTTTCATTACCCCTCCACCACCGGATTAAATAAATGTCAGCTTACATGTAGTCTTTATATAAAAGTATAAAAATCCAACCTTTTGTTGGAACTGAATACATGAGTAAAAAGTGAGTAAAATCTTTACAAAATGAATAAACTTGTTTAAAAATTTAATCTGCGGACTCCGGTGGCTATTCTTACCATGTCAAGAATACAAAATTTAATTATAACTTTTCACGGAAAGGAATAATTGCATTTTGTGTTAAAATTTTTTTAAAAAATTATATATTTCACACCCTATCCAAAATCCTTTTTTCTCTTGCTGTCAGTGACAAGCCCTTCTCCACTGACTTTACAAAGCCTGGCTGATAATGAATTATTTGCACCAACAACTAGTCATGTCAAGCCATGAGCGAAATTACGTAGATGAATACGCACATGATACACATATAGGGGGTCAAGTGACGAAATTTCGTCATAGGGGGTCAACTGACAAAATTTCGTCATAGGGGGTCAACTGACAAAATTTCGTCATAGGGGGTCGAGTGACGAAATTTCGTCATAGGGGGTCATTGACCTTTGACCCCGATGACCTCTTGACCTTTGACCCCGATGACCCTTTGACCATTG
>JAQIXX010004352.1:0-16528 GCA_034700605.1 Willowsia nigromaculata
CCGGGTGACCCAATAAACCCCGGGTTAAAACGGGTCTGCCCACTAACTTTAAAACCCAGCGTCCATGCCTGCTTTATCAGGAGTCAATGAAGTGTGTTAAGGAATTGATAAATTATTAAAATTGCAAATAAAAATGTGTGGACATTTGGAAACAAACCTGACATTTTAGAACTTTTACATGTTAGAGTATAATCTTTAGTTATGCACAGTATACATAAATTGATTAATATCTCACAAAATATGTAAATAACTATAATTCATCAGTGAATACATTGAATACATTATAATTTATAGTAAAAATGATGAAGAGATTCAAATTACGGTTATAGCAGCATTAAAAAATGAAGCTTTACAATAACATTTTTGATTATTGCTAGCAAAGGCTTTTAAAATAATACAAGAAATTTCTTCTCCTTCCGCAGTTTGCTAAGGACAGTGACCCCCTCATGGTTTGAAATCTTCCAGTCACAGCCAAGCTCTACCAGCAAATGAAGTTCTCCTAGTTTGAAATTCCTTGGATATTTCCCTAACAGCATGAGCAATGCAGTGTTTCCATCTTTGTCTGTCGCATCTGGGTCTGCACCACCATTCACCAAAACCCTAGACATTTCTTGGGACCAAGCCCTTTCTCTCACAGCCCGAAGGAAAGGCGTGTCCCCATTGTTATCCCGAGCGTTCACGTCAACGCCATTGGAGATGAAGTACTCCACGACTTCTGATCTTCCTCCTCGAACCGCGGCGTGTAAAATGGATTCCTTCCTAGTTCCGCTTTCGAATACGCACAAAAACAGTTTTGCAGACCACGATGTCGAAGAATAGCCAGCGAGACGATGAAGTATACTGAACCCTTCTTTGTCCTTTTCGTTGACATTTGCCCCCTTTGCTATCAGAAAGTCTAAGGTTTCCAGACTCGGTCGATACGTTAATAAAACTCGCGTAAGTGGAGTCTTTCCAGCGGAATCCTTTGCATTTACTTCTGCTCCCATCAAAACGCAGTAGCGAAGCGCCATCCAACTCCGCGTTCTTGCGGATTCATGTAATATCCAATTATCCCAGGTAACGCCAACCTTGGAGAGCATTTCAAGAGTTTTCACTAAAAATAATTCTTCAACCATTCCATCCCCAAATACGCGTTTCAAGCATAACAATTTCGAATGAGTGAGGTGAAGTCTTTGAACTGGCTCCGCTCCATTTTCAATGAAGATGTCTATGAAGTCACTTCTTCCTTTAAATGCAGCTATTATTACGGGCGTCAATCCTTCCGTGGTCACAGCATTGACGTCCGCGCCTTTCGTAATAAAAAACTTCAGTGCTTCACCATTTTCGATACAAAAACGGAGTATTGAATTCTTGTCCCAGGGTGCCCCCACATCCACCAGTTTCTCGATGTACGCCAAAGGTTTGTTGAACCGAACTGCCAAATTGACTACGCTATTCCTGGATGACTCAGGCTCAAAATTTGCTCCATTTTTCACCAAAAGAGAAACGATTGGTGAGAAATTTTCAGGTGCATTAACTGCATTCATTATTGGTGTCCACCCGGTTGAATCTCTGGCATTGACATCATCAGGATCCGGCTTCAGGGACATGAAGTACTGCAGCGATTCCAGATTTCCTTGTCTCGCCGCCTTGTGAAGAACATTTGCAGTGGTGGCGTCGTATAAACTGAAAATACTGGAAGTCAGCGGTCCATAAACTTTTTCGATTTATTTGACATGTATTTGTGATGGCGTAAGTGCAATATAGAGCTTGTTTACTCCGCAAGTATTAATTGCATTCAAGTCTGCTCCATTCGCAACAAGAAGAGTTACAATCTCTGCGAAATTCCTTTTCGATTTGGCAGCCTCCATGATGGGTGTAGATCCTGATCGATTTTTGACGTTTACGTCTCCTCTAAATTTTTTTTATAGAAAGGAAATACTTTTCAGATCTCCAGATCTTGCGGCAACATGGAGAAACGAGTCACCAGTATTGTCTTTCTGGTCTTCGCTAGCCTGCACCAAACGTTCTGTAATTTATTTCTCCTCCAGCTCATCCGACGCCTCAGTTTCCCACATCCTCCTAGGTAAATCCTGGTGACAACTTTGCTTCAGCGACTTCAACTTCAGTTCCAATTCCCGAATCCTGATATACTTCTCTTCATTCTCTATCTTCATTGCCTTCATCTTCTTTTCTGCCTCCTCCAACATGTTTTCAGTTGTCTTTAACTTTTCCTCCGAATCCGGACACCGTGGGCATTCTGATGGAAGGTTTTGAGTTATAATTGGAATATATATTGGAATATAATTCCATCCCGGATTGGAACCCACAATACAAATAATTTCTTCATCGTCTTTCCTCCCGGCTAAATGATAGCTTTCCCCAAACTCATCTTCATTAAAGAATCTTGAAGAAAACATGATTTGCACATCAATTGCAAGGTGAATAAACTAACAATAATGTGTTCAAAAACCACACCTTATTTTATATTTACAATTAAAACTCCTTGACAAAAATCATGAAAGGACATATAAATTGGCCTTGCTAGTCTATTTCTTCAATTGATTGTATTGAATTTGTCTAAAGACGTGATTAATTTTTTGTGTTCCTATTAAATATAAATATTTGTGTTAATTATTAATGTCATATTAAAGGTGCATATATTTCGTTTTTGAATACTAAAGGTTTTCGGGATCTAATTGCCAAATTTTAAATGCCTGCCACAAACGCAGGT
Source organism: Willowsia nigromaculata (assembly GCA_034700605.1). Taxonomy (NCBI): domain Eukaryota; kingdom Metazoa; phylum Arthropoda; class Collembola; order Entomobryomorpha; family Entomobryidae; genus Willowsia; species Willowsia nigromaculata. The sequence goes on from JAQIXX010004352.1 coordinate 2,714, forward strand.
CTCATGTTATTGTATGTTTTAAATACGAAAAATATTCTCCAACGTTTGCAGTTTTAGTGTGAAAACTTTTTTGTCGAAAATGCCATGTGCTTGGTAATGGTAGGCCCTCAAAGAGGGGCTATCCAGAAACTGCTTTCCAAAACCATGTAAAATTTTCATGCATATATTTCGTTTAGCTTGTGAATTTAAATAATTCAGCAGTTACCAAACACTTTTCTTACGGCTTTGGTAGAGTAAAACTTCCTCTTTTTAATACACACAGTCTCGAACTGAGTGTATCACATAAGGCAATGATATGGTTCATTTTAAACCGGAAGTTCCAGGGGAAGTTGCATGAATTTTGTTTATGGACAATATTTAGGGGTTTTTATAAACCAACAGGTAAAATCTTATAACAAAATTAATGACAGATTATCTGGCAATGATTTCCAAGCGTTACATGGACAGCAACTCAAGTTTTTAAGGAACCCGAACCGTTTTTGTAAAAGATAACCCCACAAACTTACGTTTCTCATCTTGTTCATTACACTCTAATCTGCCTGTTTCGCTCTACTTATTCAAACTAAATTTTGAAACTAGGACAAAAATAATTGGGCTTTTCAACTACATTACCGTTTTGCCAAAGTCATTGAAAAAATTCATTATTTTAGAACGAATTTTTTTCTGGAAAGGTTTTTTCGAGAGTGTTAAATTTCAGTGCAAAACTACGAGTAATTTAAGCATTTTTAGATCTGTAAAACCATGTAGGGCAAAATTTAGATCTTCTTGATGAATATAAGCATAAGATAACAGACAAAAGGTTGAAGTATGTTAGAAATTTTTATCTCCTAAATGTGGCAATTAGATCCCGAAAACCCTGTAATTAAGCGAGGTCAATGAGTACTCATTACATCTAACATGAGTATTTTGTGTATTTTAAATTCTTAATTCGTTTTAAGTTTTACCATTGAGAAAGCTAAAATTTTTACATAGGAAATTTTACGTTATATTTAACTCGTCGAAATAAAGAGGAAACCTGGGCAGCTTGTCACAAGTAATGTATATATACATGCTCTTATGCTTATCGTATAAAGAATCTAGGACTACATATTGATACACTTTACATACGAAATAACTCGAGCTTTAACCTCCTTGAACATCCGTACGAACGTTCGTACGGAGGTTTCTAGGAATTCCCAGGAATTCCTAGGATTTCCTAGGCAAATCATAGGATTTTCTTAGGGACGTTCCTAGTTCCTAGGTTTAAATAATTCACTTTCTGTGTGAAAGAGGGTTTCCTTTAGTGATGCAAGTGGATTTTACCTGATCCCTAACCGTCTTGAATCTATCTGAACCGTTCTGAACCATTGTGAACCGTTGTGAACCGTTCTGAACCTCTCTCAACCGTTCTAAATGATCCCGATAAAATAAATATAATAAATTTTCGGCAAATAAAATGATAATCGATGATTTTCTTTGTCATTTTTGGTTTCAACAGGTTTTATTTAATAAAAAATGATTCTCTGGTTTTTAGACAATTTCTCCAGATAGCATAGATAATTCACAATTTAATTAACGCTCCGAATTTCTATGACCAGCCCATTCATCTCGACCATTGTCAGTTTGCTTCTTCTTGGGTTTCTTCCTTTGGACCTCGTAATTACTGTTTGTGCTCTTGTTTTTGACATTTGTTTCTGGTTCTTCATTTTCTCCTCCAGCTAACCACTTAGTGGCAATCTTGTAAGGGGAAGTTGGTAGGCGCGTTTTAATTTTCTTGTTGCTTCTTTCAAAGCTGCACCCCTTGCTTGGGCGTTTGCGAATCCCACAGACCTTGTTCCTCAAATGGCGCATGAGGGAGCCTCTACATAAAGTCTTGAGACAATTTGGGCATTTCACGACTTTCTTCTTTGCTCCAGGTGTGATGCCAAAGCGTGCAGGAACTTTCTTAGTCATAGTGCGAGAGGGGCTGCATTCCGCCGTGGTTGCCGTATGCTGACATTTTTTCAGGTGCAATTTGTAGCCCTTGTAGGTTGAAAACTTCCTTTTGCACTTATGACAAGGATGCGACGTACTGTGCACAACGCAGTGCCTTTCCAAAGCCTGTATGCTGGCAAATTTCCGCGGGCACTTTTGACACATGACGGTATACACTTGCTCTATGGTCGTTTTTCCGTTTTCCCAATGCATGAATGCTTCTTGCTTTTCCATAGACCTGATCTGATTAAGAAGCATCTGTTGCCAGGTAGGAAATGGGCTTAATCCTCCACCTGTCCCGGCGATATCCGATGGCACAGCGCGACCTAGTAAACGGTTATGCTCAGCATACATGGCAGCCTCATTTCCAGCAACAATATTTCGCGTACTGAATCCTTTTTCGTCCTTTTCATTGATAATTGTCCCATTCTCAATTAAAAAATCCAGGATTTCCGGATTTGACTGCTTACTTGTTACAGCTCTCCAAAAAGGAGTTTTTCCAAAGGAATCTTTCGAATTTACATCTGCGCCCTTTTGAACGCAGTAGCGAACTGCCTCCCAATTCTCCGCTTTTACACATTCATGTAACATCCAATTATCCCATTTAACGCCATGCTTGGAGAGCCTTTCAAGAGCTTCAACTGATAAGAATTCTGAATTCCGTCCAGGCCCTACCAATCGTTTAAGGGCCAAAAATGTGCCGTAGGTGAGTTGAACTCCACGCAGAGTCTTTGCTCCACCGTCAATCAAGATATCCATAAGGTCACTCCTTTCCATAAAGGCGGCTGTTAACATAGGCGTCAATTCCTCAGTCGTTAAGGCATTGACTTTGGCCCCCTTTGCGATAAAATATTTCAATGCCTCCACATGTCCAGATGCGATACAGTCAAAGATTACCGAGTTCTTGTCCCAGCGTGCCCCAACATCTACCAGTTTCTCGATGTACGCCAAAGGTTTCTTCAAACGAAGTGCTACAGTGATTACACCATGCACGCAAGAGTCAGCCTCAAAATTAGCTCCATTTTGTAGCAAAGTGTCAACAATTGGCGAGAATCTATATGGAGCATAAACCGCATTCATTATTGGAGTCCATCCGTTTACATCTCTGGCATTGATATGATCGAGATCAGGCTTCAAGGACATGAAGCAGTGCATCGCTTCAAGATTTCCATGTCTCGCCGCCTTGTGGAGAACATTTGCTTTGCTGGCGTCGTATAAGCTGAAGATACCGGAAGTCAGCGATCCAAAAACCTTTTCAATTTCTTTGACATTCATCTGTGATGATGTTAGTGCGATGTAAAGCGCGTTTTCACCGGAAAGGTTGACCGCAGTTACGTCTGCTCCATTTGCTACGAGAAGATTTGCAATCTCTGCGAAGTTCATTCCACTGGCAGCTTCCATGAGAGGTGTTGATCCTGACCGATTTTTGGCGTTTACTTCCGCTCTAAATCCTTCAATAGAAACGTAGTGCTTCAGAGATGTTACATTTCCTGATCTTGCGGCAACATGGAGAAAAGAGTCATCCGAGTACGACTTGCCTTTCCAGAGTTCCCCCGCCTTTACCAAAAGTGCTTCAATTTCTTCCTCGTCCATAAACTTCAAACTTGACCGAAATGTCTCATCTTCTTCCTTCCCCTTTGATAATTCTTGCTGATAACTTTCTTTCAGCGACTCCAACTCCAGCTCCAATTCCCGAATCCTTCGATCCTTCTCTTTGTCCTCCTCCATCTTCTTTTCAGTTTCCTTTAACTTTTTCTCCAAATCCTGACACCGAGTGCATTGCCCCAAGGGGGTAGCCTGCGACCGTACATCATGAATAACAATGTTGGACGAGTCGCCATTGGAACCCACTCCACTATTAGCTGGAGGATCGCTGTCGTAGTCATGGAACCCAGATGTGAAGGGATCTACCTCCATTTCGACTTCCACGGGCGCTCTCTCCTGCTTCACTTCGACCTTGACTTGGGTTCCGTCGTTAATTAATATCTTCTGCAGATTGTTAGGATCCACAAGGACATCGTTCCTCCCAATCAAAATGCTATTGATGCCCGGGGTCTTCGCAGATGGAATTAACCGAGGTCGAAAACCCTCCATCGTCCGCTTCTCCCTCCGGATTCTCTCCTCCTCCTCCTCGGCAGACCTCTTCAACCCCCTCGTGACTGGTCGACCTTGAACTCCTGATGACTCCATAATCATTCAGAGACGAACGACTAACTGTAATTGCCAACTTTAAATTAAAAAGTATTATTATTATTAACAATTTCACTTTCAACTTTGCACCAATTAATCCAGCTTGCAAATGGCTAATTTACAAACCTTCAATCACAGCCTTCCTCAATCAATTAATTGATGATTGGTCCCACGGTCGACAGAGTTTCGATTTCCCTTTACAAGTCCCTTCGTCACCTAAACACAAACAGACAAATTATTTAGTCGATAGTTCCACGGTTAGGTAGTCACTGACCTTTAGTTAAACACACAAACAGAAAATTATAGAAAATTATTCAAATCACTTTTAACCTTAATTAAATAGCAATCTTTGGAAAATTGTAACTGCTCAGCCTACTCAATTAACAGCTCAAATTGTTAAATAAGATTAACTCAATCACGACAGAAAGGATACTTTTATAAAACTTTCATATCAACAATTTAATTCACAAAAATTATTAATTTTTGGCTCATTCAACCACAAAGCACAACTTTCCCTCCTGACTCCATCCAACCAACTCTCATCTGACAACTTGCCTTCTCTTCTTCTTGCGTGCATCCAAACAGATGGAATGTAAATCGAAAGACAGCATGACAGCATGTACACATTCAAAAACTGATTACATAAGAAAAACTCTATGACATAAAATTATACTACGTTTTTTGCAACGTAAACATGTGGCAGATGTGGGCTCATTCAAACGCATTTTTAATGCTGATTTTTATTTGACATAAAAACCTTCACAATTTTGACTCTCCTGACTAAACGATTGAAAATTTTTGTTTATTACCAACTTAAGCTTGCATATGTTTGAATATGGGTACCAACGGCGAGCGGAAACTGTTAGAAACCGTTATAGCCAAATTTTACATTTCGCATACATGTATTAATACGAGCACTCATTTCAAGAATCTAAAGATGGAATGTTTTGCTCGAAGAAAACATAACGAGCATGTCAATTTAAAAATTTATGTTTGTTACGATTTACAGCTTAAAGAATTCTACGTTCGTATATAACTACGGCTTAAGTAAAACTTGGACGTGTAAAAAACCATATTTATTAAAAACCTTTACATACTTACCAAAGGTGAAAAAAGATTAAAAGCTTTTTCATAACTAGATTTTCTTAAATGAAATTCTTACAATTAATTTTTGTGTATTGTTGTTTTAGGGATCCAATGAGCAATGCATGTTAAAATGTGCAGCAGCAGCCCGTTAAAATTATGACCGCTTCTTTAAAATTTTTGAAATTTACTTTAAAACTTTTAACTTTCTTATTGGTTTAAGAAACAAAGTTTTAAGGTCAAGATGAATGAACTAAATAAAAAAATGTGTTTCAAAATATTCTTTATTTTACGTTGACAATTGCAATTCCTTGACAAAAATTATGAATGGCATAAATTTGGTGTGTTTTGATATGAGTCTATTTCTTCAATATATTGAATTAAATTAGTGTAAAGACGTGATTAAGTTTTTTTGTATTCCCAAAATAGTAATTTAGGTGTCGTCAAAGTTAGAACACAGGTACATAATTCTTTCTTGAATAATTAATCGAAATCAATGAGTATTCATTTCATCAATCATGAGTATTCTATGTATGTTAAATATTAATTTCGGTTGAAGTTTCAGCTTTGTGAGGAAGTTAGCATTTTTAAAAGGGAAATTTTACCGTATGTTTAACTCATCGGTAGTAATGACGAAACCTGGACAGCTTAAGTCCCAACAAGTAATGAATACATACAAGCTCATATGCTTATCCTATAAAGAATCTAAGACGAAAATTTTTAGCAATTTACAGATGCATATCTAAAAAACTTGAGCTTAACTTCCTTTAACCACCGTACCAACGTCTGTACCAACGTTCGTTTAAGGATGTGAAAATAATTCACTCTATGAATGAAAAGGGGTTTCCCCCGAGTGATGCAAGGAGATTTTCCCTGATTCCTATTACCCTTTCAAATACATCCTGAACCGTTCTGAACCGTTCTGAGCCTCTGTGATCCGTTTTGAACCGTTCTGAACCTTTGTGAACCGCTGTGAACCGTTCTGAGCCTCTGTGAACCGTTCTGAATCTTTGTGAACCGTTCTGAATCTTTTTGAACCGTTCTGAACCTCTGTGAACCGTTCTGAACCTCTCGTCCAAAATATTTTAATTAGGTATATTCATACGGCTTATTCAATAAATCGGACATATTGAAAACAATATCCATTTGAAGTACAGAAAGTACTTGTCAGAGTGAATCGCATTTCGATAAAATAAAAAATTGAGTCTTACTATGTGTTTTCATGTATTATTGTTTGCTGTTTGGGAGTACAAAAAAGAATATATTGCGGAAAGACAGCGCGATAACAAGGTGTACACTTTTTGGCCCAACTTTTGCTTTGAATACGAGGATAAAATTTATGAGAAATCATAACGATGATTCACATCATGAGAACTGCTAAAAGCATTGTGTGAAAGTAAACGGCTGAGCTGACTGTATTTTCAGATATACTTTCAAAGTATTCTAGCAATGTTTTGCGCCAACGGTGAACTATTACCAGTGTTAATTGTCCGTATGTTAACATGCATAACAAAAACTGATGGAAATTTTTCCTAATTTAAATTTTTCAATTCCATTTACCGCTTTACGTCGAGTTTTACGAAATGGACAACATAACGTGCAATAAGCGAGATTAAAGTATGCAAGAAAGAAGTTAGCCAAACTGATAAAAGGTTTTGCTCCATCTTTGAGCAATCTAATTTTTTCTGGCAATTGAATCATGGTTTTAGTATTTATTGAAAAATACTCTAGAGTAAACAGTTGGAGCAGGAACTACTAGGTAACAAATCATCGCTATGTAAGCACAACTCGTGTTGATATTTTAGCTACAATGAGGCGTGTGTTTCTAAAATTGATCAGTGCTCCACGATAATTTACTGTGCTCGTTACAACAAAACAAGTTTGAAAATGTACATGAACTGTCAGTTTTATAGAAAGAATTGTTTTGAAGTTAAAAACTAACATGATATGTGTATCAATACTAAGATTTGCTTAAATTATTGCCAAAATGAGCAAAGAACGACACGTAATGCTTTCACTAGCATTCTATACATCTTCACGTTATGAACAGTTAAAGATTTTATCCTTGATACTTAATATCTGTAATAATTTTATTCCCATTATTCTGGATGTAAATTAAGGAATCATATGTTTGAAGAAAGGATGTAAGGGTATCTTTTGTTTACATTTGTTTCTTAGAATCTCTAAAAAATAATCTACTTTTACATGCAAGTATAATATATACGTTTAATAACTCGTACATGTTGACGACAGGATGAATTTAAAAATAGGGTTTTTATTTTAAAGTATATTTGCATGCAATATTTTTTATTGAGTTATACTAAACAGCAACAAAACGTGCAGCGGTAGTGCCGTTAAAATTGCGTAGGCTACTTTGTGTTAATGCTTGTAAATAATACAAAATATGTACGTTTTATATTTACCTGACCAGTCTTCTAAAACAAAAGGCGTTCTAATTTGGACCATCATAATAGTATCCCTGCCTATGAGACATTCCATGGGTAATACGAATTTAATAATTTAAAAAAATGTAACATTTACAAACTTAAAATAAATTTTTACTATAAGAAGTTTGTACGTTTTAAAGGAAAAAATCAGAAAACGTAAGGAATACACCTAGTGTAGTTTTTATGTAGATTCTTGTGGTTAAGTCAGTTTTTCAATTTACTGTTTTGTTTAGTAGAAAATCAGGACTTTTTGAATTTTTAGGCATAAAATGTCGTATTTATCCACCATACAAAGCGTTTTTCATCATCGAAATTTGTCGGGATATGTTATTTATTAATTTTACAGCAATAAAATGCTAAAAAGGGGATATTTGTATACTGTTTTTGAATAAATCAGTTTTGACGCCAAATTTTCTTTCTTTTTTCAAATTTTAAAAAACCAAGAAAAGGCTCTAGTTTGCCTTGTCATTTTATACCTTTATACTAATTTTCACGTCTCTAGCTCAAAAACTGTGGCCGTGAGCCAGGACCAAAATTTTTCGAAACTTTTGTCAATAACTCAGACTCTAGTTGACCTTTAGAGGTGAAAACTTCTAGAAGAAATGTTTCTTTGTGTACTGCATGCAAAATTTGAGACTTTTGTAGAAAATTTTTGATATTTCTCTCGTATTACTCATGGAATGTCTTCTAGGAAAATGCCATGTTTTTGCTGTAATAAGACCAAACAAAGTTTTTTTTTGTTATTTTGGACTTATTTAATTAGCTTTCTGTCTTAACTCGGTTTGCTTCAATCCGTTTTTCTTGTTTTCTATTGTGATTCTTAGTGCGATATGGTTTGGTTTTGGTTCATTAAGGTGACACACAGTTAAAGTATTTTGTGAAAATTTTCTGTACCATCTACAAAACAAAAGAAAACCCAAAAACACTCTGTTGATTGTTAAAAAAGCGTTGTTTGGATCGTTTATCAACATGAAAACTATAACTTTAACACTGCAATCCTGTTTTAGAGATAACCGGTTGCTGGTAATGAAAAAAGCCGGACCACAAAACTCAAAATTATACACATGCATGGTCATATGCCCATTCTATAAATAACAAAATTTCACGTACAGACTTCTAAAATTATTCCAGTACTTAATGTTCTGAATATAAATTAAGAATTTTTTAAAACAAATAAAAAATACTTTTAAATGTTTTGTTACATTTCATCAGAAATATTGTTGGATATACTAATAACACCAAAGATATTGATGCGAACGTATTAATCTTAATTAGTATTAACCAAAGAAATCTTACACTTATTAAAATTACTATATCTGCTAACCAACTTATTACTGCTTCCTACCACTACTCAAATAACTACTTAAGCAATGTGTATTTTATCAAACATCTGTTTGCATGTACAAAATATTTTTATACATATTTAATGTGACGATTAAATATTAACTATTATCACGACATACCCTAGTTATAAAGTTTAGGGGCATAGCCTTAAGGTAACATTATTCTCTCTTAAACAAGACATTTCTGATAGATTGGTTTGTTTTTCAAGAAGAAGATCCTAGTCATCACCAGTTGCTTAATTAACAACGCCTTTCTCCTCAATACCTTTTAATGCCAGTTATCACCATTAAAACTTTTCCTCAGTTATTTCTTATCTTGTGGCTTACTTTTCTTGTCCTACGAATTATCCAAATACCGTTTTAAACCTGTAATAAAATATTTTTGAAATACACCGTTAACAATTAGCTTTTCAAATGAAATCCAACTTTTTTAAAAATCTCACCTGGAATTCACAAACCGTGATGGTTATTGAATTATTTTTGGTTACGAGTCTGGAGATAAATCATAAAATAAGTAACCATCGTGGATCCAGCCTACAAAAAAATCACACTGTGTACTGAAATACTTTTCAAACTCTTAATAATTGTAGCATCAGGTTTTTGGAATTTTACCGAAAACCATAAATTTAAAAGTGGAATGTTATCCAAAGATTTATTGCGAAACCGAATTTTTTATCAACTTACATTCCATATTGTAGAATATGTGATGATGAACATATTCGCACAATTTATCCCAATCTCACGGTGTCGGACCCTCGCCACTGCTGACTCCTTTTGCTGACTCTCCATATCTGATAATCAATACTTGTTTTTTGTGAGTTCCGTCCAGTTTATGAATGTACTCATCTTTGAATAAAAACTTGAAATGTATGAAATTTAGGCCGACACTTAAGCTCACATTATGTATCTTTGCTATAACTATATTAAAAATACCTGTCTGCAAACGTCCGCCGCAAGAATGAAGATGAGACTGGCATTAACGATCGCGAACGATGTATTTATTCTTTCTAGCACTGTTGCAGTTGTGAGCACTGCATCCAACGATGTTGACATGAAGAACAAAAATGCCGCCAAGAGAAGAGCAAGCATTGAACCAAAAGCTTCATTCACAAGTTGGCACAGTGTGCAGATATTTTTATACATTTTGTGATCTTCTGACCACGACATTTTATTTCCTTGTGTCACTTTTAATTCGGGCTGGTTCTCAATTCCGGATTCACTAGAGATGAGCAATGGTTTGTCTGTCCGGTCTTTGCTTCTCTTGGCAGCCTCGAAGTAGTAACCTATTTCAATTTTAAGAGTTTCGGAGAAACCTTTGGCAGCAGTCCAAACTGTGAGCACAGTCATCAGCAGCAATAAATCTTGGAATCTCCAATGAAGCAAGTACTGTATTCTACCAATGGTGTATAAAACTGTCAAAAAATAATCAAGACAAGAGACTTCTTCAGATTTTAAAATTATATAACTTTCTGTGACACTGGTGATCCTGAAGAATGTAAAACGAGCTTGGGACACAATTCGCTTGTTCCAAGCAGCAGTAGAAAACGGGTCTAGTACACAAAATTGGAGAACACTTGTCATTGCAGCACATGTCGTAATTGTGCATATCAAAATGACGAAGAATTTTCTCTGAATCTAAAAAACAATAAAATACATATTGCTTTAATACATACTTATCACGATATTGTCAAAAATTTCTGTAGTTGAACATTTAGTGCTTTCATATTTCCAACGGAGGATGATTTTGCTTGATTTTGAATGAAGTTTAGAATTAGAACGTATTGAGATCCATCAAGAAAAGCTTCTTCAAGGAGAAAACTCTCAAGACAATCGTAAGCATGGCGTTCATTGTGTAAAAGTAAAGAGCTGCGGTTGCATCATTATTCGACGATTTTCCCAAATAGTGTATCAAAACTCTTCGGAATCTGTCCACGTATATGGGTATTTTAAGTCCGTTCGACAGCAAACAAGTAACAAAATGATAGCAATTCTTTCTGATTTCAAACTTTCCATTTCCCGTTTTACCGCGACTTAAACGAAATGGGATTAAAAACAAGTAATAAGCTAAATTAAAATAGAAAAGACGGAAATTTGCTAATTTTGGAGAAGTTTTTTTTCCTACTGTAGATAATTTTTTCTTGCTTGCGGATGCATTCTTGGTATTACAAGTTTATTAAAAACAATACAATTTTAAATGTTTCAATTGACCTGTGTGAGAATGAAATAAATATAAAACTGTACATAGGATATATGCTTTGAAACTTGAATTCACAAACGTGCATAATTATACAAGCAATTTTTTAGGAGTGTGGAGAGTAGTGCGATTAACTTTAGAGTGTGACACGTTAGAATTGTATTATTGTACAACACTTTTGAAGTTTCGACATTTAAAAAATATATTAATGGCTCCTTGTTCCCCTTATGTTTGCTCATGCGGTACTTAATGCACTTCAATTTCAAAATCAACCTTCAAAATGGCAACGAACAAGAGAAGCTGTCTTGATGTCTATTATATAAGACATTTAGTTGTGATAATCAAATAAGGCAGAGCTTTTTCTCCTGGTGTTGGATTCGTGGGTTATTAATTATAAAGTATTAAGAGGATACAATTCTGTAATTACTACAGCATAAATGAGAAACCTGAATAATCTGTGCGTTTAAAATATAGCTTGGTATTTAATGTTTAATTTTTAGTTGTGACAAAATTTTAAGCGGCATACAGATCACATAGTGTTGTCACTTTACCCCCTTCTCCTCTCCCAGCCGAGCAATTTTCTAGTCGTAAAATCTTTAGCAAATGGAAAAAAGTTTCTTGTCCGCTTAACCACAAAGAATTCAACCTCGTATAGATTATCTTCCCCCTAATCCTCATTTTTTAGGGGTGGAAAGAATCCACGGTAACTTACTACCTAAAAATGGGTCATTTCCTTCTAAAAGGAGGAACGTTCCACCTAAAAACTTAGACTTTTTCTTAGTGACAGTCAAGATTCAAATTCAATATGCCTAAAAATATGAAAACATCCTTAATTATATAAGAAATAGGTGTTTCGAGTATGTTGGTGTGCAAATCTAAAGAATAAGTACATAATATGGTCATTACTTATATCATACGTTGGCAGTTTTTAGATTGGACTAAGCAGTAAATAAAAGGTTTGATCAAAAAACATCAATTATTGCCAACTTAACGAAGACGATTGTTCTTTGATCTAACTCTACGAGCTTTTTTCCCAATCACCTTTGAATTAATGTAACTTCTATAAACTTTCATGGTCTGCCACTTTTTTCGTGTTTTGAGTCCGCCGTGATTATGGTTAACGAAGGAATTAAGCTTCAGCATTACTAAGCTTATTTAAGCTTCCACGGGAAATATCACATGGTGAATGAAAAAATTGCATGGTTTTTAATTGTTTTGTAAAATCATAATGTTTTCCTTAAGTTTAAAAATGCAAATACATGAATAATTCAGTTGTAAAATGCAATCAGCTGAGACTGATTCAACCGAAAAAATGAGACGTATGAATTAATGGTACCCTTATGTGTTCAAATTCAAAAAAGGCATTGTTTTATTGGGGGTCATTAAGCTTAAGACCCATGTTATGTTTGCATATTGGTAGACAAAACGTTGCTGCAATGTAAAGTTCAAATTTCAGAATACCACACTCTGTAATATATTGAATTGCATTCTTTTTTAAAGTCAAATTACTTTTTCTGCTAGGCTAGAATAGAAAAAAGTTGAAGTGTTCAAGAGGAAGTGGCCCAATTTTAGGTGGTAAGTTAGCGTGGATTCTTTCCACCTAAAAAATGAGGATTAGGGGGAAGATAAACTACACGAGGTGGAATTCTTTTTAGTTTAGCGGGTGAGAAATCTTCTCCCTTAGCAACTGAACACACATAGTTGGTGATTCTTGCGTTCTTGATTCTGAGAGTGCGTGGGCGTAGGTACGACGATTAAATCCGATCTAAGCCGCACATAAAATTTTGTTCTGCTGTCGATGTTTTTATGCAGCAATTGACAAATTCTCGGACTTCTCATTTAAAATGCACAAAAATTTTGGCAGAACGAAAGTGAACAATCTTGAAGCTAAGTAGTGAAATTTTCACAGAAGTTTTAAATAACCTACACTCATAAAAACTGGGATTGCCAGTAAAAAAATTTGAAATTTTCTGTAAACAAGCTGCGCACAAAAGTCCTCCAACGTCATTTTTAAATGACTAGCACAAGTTTGCTTACCTATAATCACAAGTTATGACTAATCTCAATACTACGTGTATCCATTTAGTATCCTGAATGTTAGAATTCTACTTGTAAACTCATAACTGCTCAATTTCAACTCCCGGGCCAGAGCATTATTTCAAAGTGCACTGTTAAATTGTTATACTTTATCTCAACTGAAGGACTGCATGAGTTACTTACATTAAATATTTAAATGGCTATAAGCATTTTATGTATATTAAAATACTTACTCTAGTAAAAAAACGCACTTCTTTTAAATATTCTAATTTGTATGTAATACTAGTACATGTTTTCCTACAATTGAGATGATTTCACTCTAATAATACCGAATTATTTTACAAACCTTCCTAAAATAACAAAAATTAAACCTGTTCGTATATAGGCCTAGTTACTTGACAGCTTACACTAACAGAGTATAACAAACTGTTTGAATAACTTTAAGATTAGTTGAAATAAAGTCAAATGTATTCTTAATGCTGATTTAAGATTGAGGTGTTCCCTCTCGCATCACCCCAGACGATGTGGCTCCAAGCACGCAGCCACATTGCAGCTTATGAAATAGAGC
>JAQIXX010004353.1:0-16526 GCA_034700605.1 Willowsia nigromaculata
TTGGCATATGTTGCGTAAAATTTTCAAAAGAAGTAATAATTGCATTTAAAATTTCAGCGGCCAGGGAACTCGGTTATCGAGTTGGGGATTATAATGGTGCAGATCAGAATGAATTCACTTTCATAGACGTAACGACTCAAGGTGGTTGGAGGGAACATACTTACCGAGCTTTCTACAAAGATACTGGAAAACTCGAAACCTGGTGATCCGCAAATTTGCTGTAGTGACAAAAGTCAATTTTAAGACTGCTTTTTTTGCACAACCAAGGGCATCAGGAGTCACATACATTCGACATAAGACAGAACTTCATGCCTTTGCAACAGAAGAAGTAATTCTTTGTGCTGGAACAATGGGATCTGCAAAATTATTGCTTTTGTCTGGTGTAGGTCCAAGAAATCATCTAAACGAATTAGAGGTACGTCGTGTTTACGCAATTAAGCTATATTGTATAATCCCTGTGTAAACAGTCGGCATATAAAAGTTTTAGAGGGCCCCTTAACTAAGGCAGTTTCTGATACGTTGACGTAGTTATAGTTACATAGTTTAGTTTACAATGAGATGATGCTCGGTTTCGTTTCACATATTCATTTACCAAAGTAATATTAACGTTGCAAGATCCCTGTCGTAGCAGACCTTCCAGTTGGTAAAAATTTGCAAGACCATCCGATTAGTGGAGTTGGACCTTTTTTTCGCTCTCCTTCCCTTAACCCAAACAAGGACTTTACGGCAGAGGCGTCGTCAATTTATCTTAAAAACGGAACTGGAGTTTTTGCAGCTCCCACTGCTATGTCTGGCTTGGGATTTTTAATCTCCCCTGTTGCAAGTCCTGTGTATCCAGATGTGCAGGTCATTCATGTATCGATCTCGCTGTATCCAGAATTGCCTTATCATTTCAGCAGGTATAACAATTTTCAACACGTAGTTATTTGCTTACGTTTTGCTTATTACGAGAACTTAGCGAAGTGACTTGAGTTCTTTTTGCGAAATTCTGAAAGGAATTAAACATGGTTCTGGCAAGAAACATGCTTTTCGGATTAAATTGGACATTTATAGTTCATTTCCAGTCTCCGGCTTCTGCTGAAGTGTTATCTTTAATAAAGAACTTCGTTTAAAGTCTGACTGGCAGCACTTCGGCACCAACATTGCAGTCTTGAACATGTGTGTTGTATTTTCCTTTTGAGAGCGGACTTCTTGAAGTCCATTGCATATCTTTAACAGTGATATAGATTGTGTTAAAATTGACTTTTTGAAATCGTATGAATCCCCGTGTGATCTGTTTATCGTCCTGATTTTTGTCTCCGGGCTGATGTTTGAATGGACTACGTGTTGACAAAGTTTCAGAAATTTTGCATTGGGGGAACATGAAGAAAAAGTGTTGCAAAACTTTGACCGCACTTTTCCCCCTATCCTCTCCATGTTAAAACGGTGCGGTCAAAGTTATGCAACATTTCTTCTTCTTGTTCCCACGATGCAAAATTTTTGAAACTTTGTCAACACGTAGTCTATGCAAATATAAGCCCGGAGACAAAAAATCTGAAAGAAAAACTGACTAAACAGTGATTTATACGATTTCAAAAAGTCGAAAAAAACATAGACCGCCATTACTGCGGTCAAAGATATGCAGTGGAGTTGATATGGTCAAGGCATTGCACGAGGTAAGCAATAGAGTGTTAGTTAGAAAAAGGTATGTTATGGGAAAGATGATGCTTTTGTACGCGCGGTCAGCCCAATTTCTTAATTATTTTTATTATTAAAAGACGGTCCATTAATAGACAACAGTCACCAGTTCAGGGTGTTTGAATTGTAAAAATTGCCTAATTCGATTTCTGGACATAACTAACACCTTTCCGTTTCCTTGTTAGTGCAATGAAATGCATTTTATCTTGTGTTCGATGCAGTTATATATAAAAACGCCAACAAATTGCATTTGGTTTTCGCTCCAATTCCCTTCATTTTTTACATGTCAACTTTTTAAACCAATTTTTTGCAGAATATTTGGGTTTAAGGAGAATGCTCTTGAATCCTGGTTTGATCCTTACCACAAGCAGAACAGAGACTCAAGGTAAGATCTATCGCATTATAAAGTAGCTATCTTTGGCAGCATATGGCACGACGAGAGATGTTATTGCATAAATCCTATGACAGAAAGTCCGATGTCTTAAGCCGCAATAAAGAACTTTGTCTTGTTTCGAAACGGGATTAGAGGTAGCTTTACGCAAAGGACCTAACCGATTTTCATTTTAAACATCTATACTCATGATCAGCTGCTTTATTAGTAAATATCTCGTTTTTATTAGTATAACAGTGTTAAAGTATGTAAATAAGGAGATTTTCTTAATTTCGACAAGCGCCCACTTTTCAAACATTCTACTTAAATGCTTGCGGTCTTTCTGCTGCTGCAAGACTGCAAGAACAGTTTCAGAATTTAGATAACCTTCATAATTTCAGTATCGTGATAATATACCTTGGTAGACCAAAATCAGTCGGCAGCCTCAAACTTGCTTCAAAAAATCCTGGTAAGGTTACTAATGGTGTTACTTAAAATAAATTATTTCACCCACAAAGTAATGATTCCAGGCGTTTAATGAGCTAGCTATAACAGTTATAGATTTTAACACGTCTGTTGAATATTATTCGGCATGTGTTTTGCTCTAAATCAGCTCAAATATAGTTTCGATAATCGCAATTATTTAAATACAATACTGAAGCAGCTAGAACCAAAAGCATCACTTTCTGACTAACGATAGCGTGACACTTAAGTAAAGTGCAAGTAAGTTTAGGAGAAATTCTTTACCACTGAGCGCACGTAGCACTTGGCCCCGCAAAAAGCAGAAAAGCGAGTACAGATATAAGGCACAACCAAGCATTAGGTGCAAAAGCAGCAGTTGTAGGTCAAAACTGTTGCAAATTTGCGGAGAAACAAAGATGTTTACTTAATGGCAATAGTTCTTACAAGGTATGATACCCTGGTATTATTTGAATTGAGGGTTCTCGTTAGTCGATTCTTTCTAATTTGGACACGCTGATTTCAAATCTGAAATACCTGTTTTATAAAACTTACTGTTACTTCCACAAACAGCATTTAGAGCTGAGCTGGAGTCGCGCGCAAGCAGAGAATACAACACGCACAATGACACCTCCTGAGACCTCCTGCATGCCCACTTGCGCCTGACTCTGCTCTCCGTAGGATAACACGTTTGCTCTCTGACACCTACCTAGACACGGCTTCCTCCAGTATTCTGTCAATGCCCCATATGCAGTTTATGCCCCTGAAAAATGTCAAATTGCAGTTTAAATGATCTGTTCTATGTTTGGAAGTGTTGTTTGAGTTGTGGAACTCCTCTGAGATTATACGCCTTGCGCGCGCCTCCAAGTAAGATTCAAATACAGTTTGTGTCAGTAAAAGTGAATCTTACAAAAAACAGATTTCAGATTTCAATCAGTGTGTCCGAGTGAGTTAAATTCGACTAACGACTAATTAAATGGCCCCCGTCATCATGTAATTCGGTTTCAATTTATAAACCATGCTTACCTTCCTAAATACCTACTTCTTTCTCAATAGTTACTAGAAATACATGATCCCTTGTAATTGGTTCTTTTGTAGTAATTTTATATGTTCATGTCTATATTTACTACTGACCTAAAACATACCTTCCACTTGATTGCACTCGTTAAGCGCCTGGATTATTTTGAATGTATTTTATCGTCTTATATTATAATTTACCATATATATTTGGTTTTAGATGATATGCCTATAATTAATCCAAATTATCTGAAGCATCCAGACGACATAGAAGCGCTGCTATATGCGTACAAAAAAATGGTGGATCTGTTTGAAAAAACGCATACCTTCAATAGCACTCTTCATCACTACGTATTACCAGATTGTCAGCAGCACTTGTACAGAAGTGATGACTACTACAAGTGTTTTATACGTAATTTTTCCGCATCATTATACCACTATGTTGGGACATGTTCACTGGGAAAAGTAGTTGACAATAGTTTGCGAGTTAAAGGAGTTAAGGGACTTCGAGTTATCGATGCCTCAGTTATGCCTTTTGTACCTAATGGAAATACTCAAGCTGCAACTATTGCAATAGGAGAGAGAGGAGCACATCTTATCATTAAAAACCGTTAAACGCAATGCTAAAACATGATCTAGCGTTAACTAACTTGTCACACAAAAATGAATGGATTTACATTGCAACAGTGGTGCAAATTGATGCTTCAGGGTTTTCAATAATGCGAGAGCAATTTGCAAATGTTTGAAGCATTGAATGATTGTACTAATCAGCGTTTGATTGCACATATTAATTTTAAGCATGGTAAATATGGTATGAAATCGAAGTTCGTTTGTTTTAAAAGTATTCTATATCCGAGTTTATATATTTAAGTCAAATAATAAAAG
Source organism: Willowsia nigromaculata (assembly GCA_034700605.1). Taxonomy (NCBI): domain Eukaryota; kingdom Metazoa; phylum Arthropoda; class Collembola; order Entomobryomorpha; family Entomobryidae; genus Willowsia; species Willowsia nigromaculata. The sequence continues at coordinate 4,409 of JAQIXX010004353.1, forward strand.
TTTTCTAACAAGATTAATGCAAATGCGGGTTTATCAAATGCTGATGCTGTATTGACGTGAGCATGGGTTAAGAATTGCTGCAAAAACTGAAAATTTTAAACAACGTTTTGAAAATCAAAGAAACATTTGCGTTCAACGTTTAAATCGCACTCTGTCTACTCCAGTCGTTGCAATTGGATTCATGGACCCTTTCGCTCCACTCACCACTCAGGTCAGTAAATCGTTAACCCATCCACGCAAAAATTCCGAAAAATCCCCTGCAACCCATTCCACTCTTTCCATTTTCCTCTACGGAGAAAGAAGAGCAGATATGTCTCAGATTTATATTGCTTTATAATATAACCCATACCAGAATAATTTACCTAGATTTTAACGGAATTTTCCTTTTTTATTTGTTTTACGGGTTTTTATTGAAAATTTCAGATGTCAGCGCTTAACTGCTTTGATGTCGGTCACAACTATCAAAACGTTAGTTAAGACAATTTATCTGATTTAGTCAGAATTATTGCATGCATTCATGTAATATTTTATTTTACACATGACTGAGGGCGTTAAAATATGATTCAGAAGACTTCAAAATTTAGAGTGTCAAAAAGAACTCGATAAGCTTGTTGGACCGCATGAGAGCCTGAGCAGCTTTTTGGAGAGCTAGGACTTGTTTTACAAATATTACAAAGAATTCATGGCTCCCGCCTCCCAACTAGCCTCCTCGCTGCAAGGCTATGCTAAAGCTTTCAATGTTATAAACAACTTTTTTTCGGTTTTTATAGCAGTTTCATTGGAAAAAATTACAACACAGGGGTAACATTGATTTTCAGGGATTTCAATATTTTGACACTACTTAACATCTTCATTCGACTTAAGTCATCGGATACGGTACGAACATACTGAAGCAGTTAGTTTTTCAAGTTTACAAACATACAACAAACCATATTTGAAAATTTTCCTGAGGAAACGAAACATATGTTTATTATTCTAAGTTGTCTTATTTCAAGACACGTGTATTCTACGTCTCCCGGTTCCGTCAGGAGAACCAATGAAGCCATTTCTAAGTATGCTCATGCCATACTATAATTCGATGCATTCCCGTAAATCTCTTCACTCTTGATCAAACTTTCACTGAAGTTAAACCCTAGCTCTCTACATAGGCAAATGGACATGTGCTAAAAATAGGCGAGTATTACTAGTACAAATTCGTATAGACCAAGTTGCCCCAGCCTGCTGCACCAAAGGAGAAAAGTTTAAGTTTTTCCAACATGATTAGACCCAAACATCCTGCTACACATTCAGCAGATTCACTGACATATCAATGTAGTGAGTGTATTGAAATAGTGGAGGAAGGGTTTTTCCGTCCTCGTTCCTCGTCAAGCTTATCTGTGCCACCGCTACCACCTCAAAACCGCAGAAGAAAAAGAAGAATCCTCATCCACCGCGACTGCCGCCGCCACATCCTACAACGAAATAACCTGCTTCTGCCAAAACCTCACCGAAACAGAAATGAGCATCGTTGAAAATCTTGCTTCCTTCGACCCATTGAAGAACGAACTGGAAACGTCGAATGACACTTTCCAAAACTACGTCTTGGCTAATGACGTGACCGATGCGAACTGAATAGTGGGAATATTTCTTTCGTCCAGAAGAATATCCAGATATACACTGTTTGCCAAAATCTCCGTCCATGGAAAAACTGAGTGACCTGCAGCTCGTGCTAATTGAACCATTTCAAATTCGCACCAAAGACCGTCAGTGAACGTTACAATTTTTCGCGTCGTGTTCAGGAGCAAGGAGAGACGGTTCTTAAGTTCACGATTTAGAGGAGAGGATCCTACACCAATTCATTTTTGGTCTTTACGAAGGAAGATAATGTTAAGCTACAAGATTGCATCGCGTTGGCCGTAGCACACTAAGCCGCTGACAGGAGTACTGCACTTGTTCGGGGTCACCAACGCATCACAGTACCGACCTCCACAGAGCAAGTCGACAGGACTAGGGCACCTCATCTTATGGTAGTTCCGAAGCCGGGTATCACAGACAAATTCAAATGGGAAAAACGTATTGATCACCCTAATTCTCAGGATAGCGGCTCTCATTTTACGGTTTTGGGCCCTTAAGGTCGAAAAATAGCCAATTGGTGACGATTCTGGAAAATTAAGGTGATAAATCCCAAGAAGTTTTTAAAAAAATATTCATTAGTCTTTTTTTAAATAGTTATACTCAATCCCTTGATCATGTTTCAAAACCTTAGCTTTATTTTTTGGACGACCACGAACCTTTTTTACAAACTATACACCACTACGTAATTCAGGAGGTAATGTGTATTTGCCTCGATCAACTGCAATTGCAAGACAATGCTTACAAAGATAAGCCGTTAATCCAGAGTTAAATGTTCTGTGGTTATCATGTACTCTTCCATTTTCTTCGAAGTAAGACTCTCCATCCCCAAGCACTTTTCGTATTATTTTTGATGAACAGTCCTTCCCATAAGCTCAGTAATAATCCCAGACTTCGCAGTTTTTTAAACGGAGTTTTTTTGTTAATTCTCCAGTCACGTTTCAAATCGTCCTCGAAGATATTAATTTTTTCCCATGTAACACGTCTTCTTAAAACTATTATTGCACGTTCAATATCATTCAACATCGGCTGCTGCCATGTTGATGTTTCTCTGCCTACGTCTCTGTCTCAAATGAGGTTCTAACATGTACGTAATATTGTAAGTATATTCTAACTCTGTTTACGCGAATAGATATACACATAAAGTCCCTTCTTCATTTTCAGTTTGTACCTCAGGGTTTACCACCTTAATTTACCGGAATCGTCACCAAGTTGCTATTTTTCGGCCCTAAGAGACCAAAACCGTAAAATAAGAGCAGCTACCCTGAGAAACAAGGTGACGAAATGGCATATGCCAATTCAAATATACCGTGAATCAAGACCACCACATCAAACAGTACCGTGTCTTCGTTCCAGGCATAATCTTTGCAACAAACGGTCTTCGAGAACAGATCGTGTACGATAATTGGTGAAATTTCACACCCAATGAATTTAACGTATTTCCATGGTCAGATTGCATTCAGCATATTCTTTTTTAGCTTGCTATATTATTTCTATCAGAAACGCAAAGCGTGTCGTCTTCGTGGAGGCGATGAAACCCAGATTTTCCAGTCCATCAGCGACTGCAACGCTTCCATTTGGCATATCACGTCACTCACAATTCTACAACAAGCCCCAGTCCGGCAGAGCTAGTGCATGGAAGATGACTGAGTACCTGTATGGACTTAAGACCATATATTGCCGCCACCAGACGTTCCAAGCAGCTACACCGAGAAAAAATCTGCAACCAGATGGTTAACGCCAGAAATTTTGAATACCAGTTCATCGTGTGGGTCCAGTCTTTAAAAGGGAGAGGAGAAGTGTTCACTGGCATAATCAAGGAGATTGGCCCCTTCACCTACCTCATCAGGATATGGGATCGTGTCATCAAGCGACACGTGGACCAAGTGCACCAACATCACGTGATTCTACGACAGGTTGGTGAAAAACCGGATTGGTGAAAAACAGGTCCGGTTTGGGGAAGTCAATTTGGTCCAAATTGGGGAAACAAAAAGTCCAAATTGGGGAAATCAAAATCCACCACAAATAAAGCCTTTAACAATCATGTGTTAACTTACTACCCTACGCTATTCTACAGTAAAAAAACACAGTAACCTTTCGCTACAAGTGAACTGGAAAGCTTTACTTCTAAATTAGTGTAAGGACTTTATCAGAAAAGAACATCAGGTTTCAGTAATTGGGCAATTAATAATTATAATTTTTGATTAACAATTAACAATTAATTAATTGTCAATTCTTAATTGAATTGAAAACCTTCTTGAGGACTTAATTGTTAATTTTTAATTGAATTGAAAACCTTCTTGAGGACTTAATTGTTAATTTTTAATTGAATTAAAAATCTTCTTGAGGACTTAATTGCTAATTTTTAACTGATCAATTTTTTGTTGCATTACTTAATTGTTAATTTTTAATTGACAAATTTATAGTTACATTACTTAATTGTTAATTATTAATTGAAAATGCACTTCCGATACATATGTAATTGTTAATTATCAATTGAATCAATTCTTTCAGCAGATTTAATTATTAATTGTTAATTTAAAATCATATGTATTAAGAGTTGAAATCAGCTGTGTGGTTAACGACAGGCCAGGCGGCTTTTGAACAAAGCCACGACCTCGACTAAACCACGGGTTTGCCTTTGTCACAATACTCTTTGTCCTTTGTCCAAAGTCATTGTTAGCCTGTTAGATCAGCTTTGTCCATGGACTTTGTCTAACGAGCCCCTGAAGATATGGTGTTGACTTCAGGAGCCTACGAGCATATTTCCTTTGCTTGGAAATCCTAGAATTAAGGGGGCTTGGAAGGGGCTTGGCTTGAAAAGCCTAAAAATAAGGTGGCTTGGCTTAGAAAGCCTTGAATTAAGGGGCCTTGGCTTGGAAAGCCTAGAGTTAGGGGGCTTGGCTTGGAAAGCCTAGAATTAAAGGGGCTTGGCTTGGAAAGCCTAGAATTAAAGAGCTTGGCTTGGAATGGGCTTGGCTTGGAAAGCCTACAATTAAAGGGGCTTGGCTTAGAAGGGGCTTGGCTTGGAAAGCCTACGAGGATATGCTTGAAACATAGGATAAATTTGGGATGCAATTTGAAATCCTTGGGCAACTTAAGAACTAGGTAGATTAACTTGGTGAAATTATGCTTCGAAAAAATTATATAATGCAGTCTGAGAACTCAGCAAAGCGTTAGCTTGCTTGCTGACTCTAGTCATATACTAATCGTTAAAATTAGATGATTTGGTTAATGACGGACCAACCAGCATTTAGCAATGCATGCATGTAGTTGCCGACGCTATTTTGTGTTTAGTAAATACACAAGAGAAATAGGTGGCCAATGAAGAAGTCGCAACCTGTTACATGAATTGCCTCGTGGCTGAACACGTAGCTTCGAAAGCCCGTCGAAAACGCTTCCCAACGTCTTCGTTAGCGTGGTAAGTAAGATTATAGGGCTCGAATAAAGCAAAGGTTAGCCTTGGTTCACCAACCCCCTTGGTCAAGTCTTCATGAGCCAGGAACGTTCGACTGGAGGTATGGACTAAAGCAAAGGTTAGCCTTTGTTCAACAACCCCTTTGGTCAAGTCTACATGTGCCAGGAACGTAAGAGTGACATGGCCTAAAACAAAGGCTAGTCTTTGCTTGAATTAAATTTAATTCCTAATCGTTAATTGAGAACATTTGTATGAATTCAATTTAATTATTAATTGATAACATTTTCATGAATTAATTTAATTGTTAATTGAGGACATGGAATGAGTTGAATTCAATTGTTAATGGTTAATTGACAACATTCATATTAATTGAATGTAATTGTTAATGGTTAATTGACAACATTCATATTAATTGAATGTAATTGTTAATGATTAATTGAAAACATTTTTAAAGCTTTATTTAATTGTTAATTCTTAATTGATCATTTTTTATGAAGTGAACTTAATTCTTAATTTTAATTGAGAACATTTGTATGAAGTTAACTTAATTGTCAATGTTTAATTTAAAATATTTTTATAAAGTTAACTTAATTGCTAACTGTTAATTAAAACCATTTGTATAAATTGGATTTAATTCTTAATTGTTAATTCAATTAAGAATTTTGGCCAATTACTGAAGCCTGAAGAACATACATCCCAAATCCCAGCTTGACATTTGTCAGACAGATGTATGCTAAGCAAGATATCGAACACAATCAAAATGATTCTTGGAAAATTCATTTATGTATTCGTATTGCACGATACATAAAGTTTGATTGAAACCAGAATTTATTTTTCCTAAATGTGTATAGAACGTTAGATTCTCAAGATATCTCAATGCTTGCAAGATTTTTGCATTTTATAATTCAAACGAGTGAATCTGCTGCTGCAACGGAAAAATTCATGAAACTTTAAAAAATGACTCTTATTTCCCAAAATTCCTAGAAAAATTACAGGGTTTTCCTAAAAAGGCAAGATTCGACAGAAATTTCTTTTTTTTAAACACATCTTAAGAACGTATTACTGAAATAGGCTTAAACCTATTAAACCTATCCTTTGATTTGGTATATTCGTTTTGTCAAAGGCGTATTCATTCATACATTCAGAAGTCAATTAAACAAGATTTTCAGATATATTATAGGAATAATGCATTTTTCCCCTGGAATAAAATTTTCGTTTTATGCTTATTTCAATCTAGTAATACGCAAGCATTGAAGAAGTATGTAAGTAATACTTAAACCATAATTTACAAGATTATTTCATTAATTTGTAACAAAATATAATTTCCCCAATATAGACCAACGTTTCACCAATTTGGTTTTTGGTGCTCGCTCGAGGTCCGTTTTGGTGAAATACAAATTTCACCAATCTGGTTCTTCACCAACTTGACGCATTCCCCCTCACGTGCCACCTTCCAGGCACGCCATTTCGTTCCCGCCGTCCTGCCACCTCCAGCCCACCGCCACCCTCTTCATACAGGCAGATTTTCAGTTCATCCAACCATGCTTCCAGTTCATTCATCAATGCTTCCAGTTCATCCAGTCTAGCAAGCCCAGATTTACATATGTAGCTAACCTCTAGAATGACTTCATTAGCTTTTCCTTAACATATTTTGTGTCCAATTAGGAAGGAGGAATGTTGAATATCTGATTATTCTACTCATTTGTTCATTATTCTAAATTGAGTCTTAGATTTACCAGTCACACTGAACATTGAACTTTACTGTTTGTTTCATGCATGACTGACTGAAATGAATTGGCTGACCATGAAGTTCGGACAACTAAATCTTTAAGTTTTAATGTTTCATGTGACTTCGTCGTGCAGCATTATGCGCAGCAATTTGATAGGGCACGGAGCCGACGGGATTGGCATTGACTTGCGTTAAAAACCAACCCCTTTAGTCGGACATGGAAATTCTTACAAATGGCTAGGGAGCACGAAGTTTGCCATCCCCGGCCAACCTGAAAAATTCCTGGTGAAACCCTTTCCTGAACCAAAAACGAAATCCCTGATCACCCCAAACCAATCCCTGGTGAGACCAAAAAAACTTGAAATTTGTAAAAATTTCGGCGAAAATCCCTGATTTTCCTTCAAAAAACCCTGATGAGCAAAAAAACGGGTCCGCCAAAAAAATCTGTTTTTTCGGGACCACTCTCTCCCCAAACGGGTGACTGATCCCTGATGAGCAAAACAAACGGGTTCCTGGTCAATACCCAATCCCTGGTCACCAAAAACCCCTGGGAGCACCGCTCTCGTGCTCCGTAAGGATTTCCATGTCCGCCTTTAGTCATTGAAGAAATTCATTTGTATTCTTCTTCTCTAGTTCGCAGCATAGGTTCTTGATTGGAATGAAGTCAAAGGATAATGTAAACAGTTTAAGTTGCTTCACCTTCGTATTGCAAAACCACTGTTGGACGAGTGGATGTAAGTTTCGGATCTCCCTCATGCTGAAAGATGTAGTTTCGTGAAAACTTAAGCATTGTTGTTGGTTTTTTCACCATTTTTTAGAAATGCCCCGGGAAATTTATTTGTTCAATGTAGTAGGGGCGTGTTCCCAGGTTTACACGTCTGCTCGGGAGAGAAATCCCCTACCCATGATAGAGTCCATCAAAATTGAGAACAATTCCTTAAGCAATGATATAACTAATTTTACATGAATCAAAATCGCAAAATGTATCCCTTGTTCTTCATCTTAAAGATCATGTACAAAATCAGATAAACTGGCGTCCCCATGTGACCTCCAGCATCCCACAGACAAAATTAGGATTCATCCGACCATATTACGTTTTGCTACTGGAATGGTGTTTAATATTTTTTTCTAGGCCCTGAAACTCCGGTTCCATACAGTTTATCACAACTCCAACACAAGTACAATTTTTCAGTTACGTTGCGCAGAAGTTTCTTTCCTATTCACCGCTTAGCTTGAGCAGAACCAGTCATTCGATAATGTTTAATTATGATACGCATCGTTTGTCATGATTTATGCACTTTTTCCTAAATTTTAGACGGATCTATACCATTTTCAAACAGTTGATACTCCGCCTCACGGTGGGCAGGTTTATTTTTTAAGTGGACATTTTGTCCGTTAGGAAATGTTTTTAGGTACTCATATTTACCACAGAAAAATATTTTTGACCCCAGAAATTCCCCCTGTCCTTTGGCCTCTAGGAATTTTGAAAATCGTCCTGACCTCAATTTTATTCTAAAAAGCTGATTGCTGCATCAAGTTAGGCACAAAAAGTTTCCCTGGAGCAACAATTTTCAGACAAATTGGTCTAAACGTGTAGAACGTTTTCGGCTCGGGAAATCAAGATTTTTCAATTTTGAAAGTATAATATTTAATATCGTTACCCACAAAACTAGCACATGCTAAGATGCTACTCAAAGCTTCAACCCAGTTCTACAATCTCCAACTTACCGTTTTCACGAGTTTGGTAGGGAAATTGAGAAAACTATTTGTTGAAGGTAGGTAATCCGAATGCAAACCTCCAGCACTGAGGTGCAGTGCTGGATCCTCCATACAAACCTCCATCCAATTTCAGTGTTTTCATGCTACAGATAAAAAATTGTTTTCCCAACACTATAATGTTGCAGACGTAACTGTACACGTATCGCATGAAACTTAACTCATATTGAGACACCGTCTGACTTAATCGAAACAGACCGACTCAGATGGACTCCGACTTTCTTTAACTAACTCCCGTCGACTCAAATTGACTCCCATTTACTCAAGCTGACTTCTAGTGACTCGCAATGACTCAAATTGACTTTTGCTGAGTCACAAACTCTGACTGATTCCCACTCGCTCATAATGACTCTCAGTGATATATATCGATTCAAATTGACTCTCATTGGCTCAAATTACTTTTACTAACTCACAAACAGGCTGATTTACAATGACAGCCGATCTAGAAAAACGACCAGAAAACACCAACGTACCTGCAGTTAGATTTCAAAAGATTTGCTACTTGTCCCTTGGGATTGATGTGCAATTTTATTTGTATTTGAAGTTTGTATTTGGTTAAGTGTTTTATTTGTTCATGTTTTAATTGTTAGCATACTTATGGTAAGATATTCTGATTGGAAATTTCAATAAACCGGATACTTTATGATAAAAGAGAAAGTTTTTTAGTAGTCACTTCCGGTGAAAAGTAGTATGAATAGTCAGAGAAAATTGTTGGGATTTATCAGTCTTTGACCATCAGAGGTATTAAAGGGCCCCCATTTCCCCATGTAGTGTAAGTCTGAGCCAATCTGAGTGTTTGTCTAAATTTAAACATGGCCAAGCCAACTTAAATAAGATTGAATCAATATTAGTCAATAGGTGTGAATTTTTCAAGTCTACATTTATCGTATGCCAAATTATGTGAAATGAAGAACAAATGCGTGGATAAGGCTAGGGACTTTTTGTGTGACTAGAGCGTAAAGTTTCTTGAGTAAAGTCTAGTTGGTGTCTGTTGCTGATGGCAACAGCGTAGTATTGTATGCACTGTTGCTGATCATGACCATGATTACAGTTGTGATACATGAAGGCAATTACGTGAATTGATAGTATATAACATTATTTATCCAACGGCATAACAATTCGAGCCTTCGGAACATTGAGTCTTGCAATGTAATTCAATAACCAAACATACAGAAATAATAAATTGTTTTTAAAGAACAGTACAATACTAGACTGGAGAATTACTAATGAATTTTTCTTTTGCACAAGTTTTCCTTACATTGACTCTATTGATATTGCTTTCGACTTTGTTTTGTTCACATTAAAGATTCGCAAGTTGTAAGGCTGCATCAAGGAACAAAGAGGAGGGATGTATTTTAAGGCTGCATTGTTAGAGGCTGTTTACTTGGCCAAGACATTGTTGCATGAGTGATTTAGGTATTGGTTATTGGCAGCAGCGCAAAATACTGCTAACTACTGGTGCTGTAAAGAGTGCTGTAATGTCCCCAGTAAGAGTAATTGCGATAACGTCCTTCAATGTGGACTGGCTACATTCCCTTGGGAAAGGTAATGGAAAGTGCATCAAAATGGCAGCTTAATTAATCAAGAAAGTTGGTGAGCTGCAGAAATCAAACAAACTAAACGAAAGGTTTTTAGTACAGGTAGTTTTTTTAGGTTGCCTGATTAATTGACGTTACACATTTTTAAATTGACTTGTACATGAACTCAGACCTATTGTTATTGTAGATAAGAGTTAGAAACTTGTAATGAGCATGTCTCCTACTGTTAAGCGATTCGCTAGGTTCTCTGGCGACAGCTCAAGTCTGGGATCATGAAAATGCAATATAAGCCATTGATTTAAAAAATATTTCGCAATAAGATTATCGATACATAATTTTACGTAAAGTTTGATTTTTCATTTTAGTTATTAAAATGTCTAGGCACATATGATCAGTATGCTTGCAGACAAGATTGTAACATGGAATAGGCATACGAGCGAGCAGCTAAATTTTCATTTCACACTTAAATGTCTTTTGGTTAAAATTTGGCATATTATAAATTTTGCAATGTCAATAACGTTAGGACGGAACTGAATTAGAAATTCACAGTTACACAGTTTTACATATTTTACAATCAGAAATAACATCCAATCATAAAAATACAAGATTTCTGTTTCGACATTCAAGTTGATGATCCAGCCGATTATGTCTGTCTGTCCGGTAACACATTTTGTTCGTTGATAGCAAATTATATATTTTTCTTATAGACACGATCTGTGGTACTTGACCGAGTTTTTATAAATATAACTAGCATTTACCAATGTATCAATACTTAAAGCAGATTAGTTAATTACAATAATAATTCAGTGCACAATTAGGAATAATACAGCCTTTTTCCAAATTTCTTGTATTTTCATCAATTCTAAGCAGGAATAATCGCTGCGTGGCTAGAAATAAGAAAATACAGTTATATTTAATATATCATTCAAATGGTAATTTATTCCGTTAACATATTATTTCATTCTTATTTAATTAAAACGCTATTTCTAAGTTCACGGATTCAATTATTCGTTACAGAACTTTGTTCATTTTGAGGCAGCAATTGTCTTAACTTAAGAGTGTCTTAGAAATCAACATATTTCATATTTTGTTTCTGGCAATATTGCTTTGTAATATAGGCAATATTTTCTTTGAATAATAGGCCTTTGAATCACACACTATTTTCCCTCAAGCATTTACACAACTCTAGATAATATTAAATATTATTTTTAACTTTTCTTTTAAATTTCATTGAGTTGGTTTAATGCAAATATTATTCTATTGGTTAACTATTACGTACAGAAAGGCACAGAAACTTCTAAATTACTTGCTAATGTAGCTGTCAGTAAAATATATAATTAAATAATTAAAGGAACGGACGTAGCATTGAAGTCATAAATGTTGAGGAGGAAATTGGTTGAGTACTAGATAAGGAAGAGCCGATTCCATTTGCAGGGGAAAAAACAAAGACTGGAATTTGACTGAGTATGCATCAAAATAAAATAAAAAACGGCATCAAATTAGGCCGAAAAACAGGCATTTTCTTAGAAAACGGCAAACTGGAGCAATTAGGATCTAGGGCGGTGATTTAAAGGGAAAAGTTTTCCGCTGGCTGGAGAAAGAAATATGTCCACGAATTAGAAGAAAGGTGATGAGATGTCAGATGGACGTCCACATACGTCCAAGTGCTTACAATTACTTAAGTATATTTAATTTATAATCTAACATTAAGATTAATTTCAGACTGAGAAAACTACAACCTCAATCGACTGGTGAAGTATTAAAATTTCTTAACTATGGGATCCCATTAATATTTACTAGTAGTAGTTTAAAGATTTAACTCCGGATAAAATTTCATTTTGATATAAATAAAGAGCTATTAAACCAAACTTTGCAAAGCGAGTATCCTAAATGAGTTTTCTAACCATTTACCATTTACTAAGTGAGTTTTTTGTTAGCTTTTCCATTTTAAGAACGAGGTTAATGTGTTTTATTTCTACCTAACGTAATACACACATCCAAAAAATTGACACTAAATTCATGATATTCAAATGTGAATTTTAGATA
>JAQIXX010004354.1:0-16526 GCA_034700605.1 Willowsia nigromaculata
TGATGTGTCAGAAGGTACACTTTAAATTGATGAACATAATAATAGTAACGGCTACTAACGGTTTCCGGTATATAATTACACAAAAAACCTGTTAACCATTAATTTTATATCATCTGTAACTGTTTGCAAAAATCGGAATAAAAAAATTCGCAGGCATTCAAAAGTTATAGCATGGACAACATGCATTGCAGAGCATTTTCAGGCAAACAGAAAACTTTCAGGCACTCCGGAGAGGATGAAATTTCAGCCTCTCAGTTTTGCCTTTTCTGGAAAAATTCAAATTCCGCGCGTGGAAATTTTCAGGTTTCTTTTCAGAAAAGGCTGCTAAACCTGAAATTCCTCTAACCGTGTAGACACCTATTGTGTATCAAACAACCGTATGTACTTAATCCCACATTATGAGAAGGAAAATTGCAATTGAGGTGGAAATTATGGACTCTAGGAACAAAAATTTGTAAATATCGTATCAAGCAAATGAGAAGAAATGCCTAAGGTGTTTTGACAAGACAAAGGAAAATGTTTTGCATGAAATTCTTTCATTTTCTAGGTTTTTTAATTTTGTACTAAATAAGCACTAGCATCATTTAATATAATGAAAGACTTGTCACAAATCATGTATTTTCAGGGGATTTTTTTTTTCATGGGAGTACAGTGCAGATTCATGTAAACATTCAAGTTGGTACAGAAATCTCATTCGAAATTCATGGGCTCAGACATTAGCAACAACGAATCGGACTCAATGCAAGCAAAAAAGACAATCCCAAAGATATTTACATTAAATTTTTCTATCTACAAAATCCAAATATTGATGCTACGCATCGACGTATTACCGATGTGCAAGATTGACATAATTTTGTGACAAATGAATGCAATTAAAATTTTCTATTGATACTCATTATATTCATGCCTGAAATTTTTTACTAAAGTAAAATGTTATAATCCGGAGAAATAGGCATAAAAATTAGTGTTACTTTTTTTCTTAAATATTTGAACAAACAAGGGCAATAATGCATGGATACTTTTAGAATACACTTTCAGATAATGAAATTTGCTACATGTTTATAAATTTCCTCAACAAATTGTGATTTAACTCTCATCAATTTTACTACCACTTATTAATCTGTCAAAAAATTAGGCTCAAGGACGTAAGACATTGTCTTGAAATTGACCGATAACATTTCCAGCTGGATTGTATAGAGCACAACCAACAATCATGTTACCAGATCGACCAGTTCCAAATCCAAGTTCTTTACTGTCTTTCCACACAAGTTGACTAAAATGACCACTAGCAGGCTGCCAATCCTGATCGTAGTCATGCGAGGTCACTTCATTGTACCAAGAGTCTGTTGCACTTTGGGCAGCATCTACATCAGATGGAGATCCTCCCCATTGAGCCCAGAGATTTTCTCCAGCACCATTTTTATCTGGACAGGAATGGTCTATTTTACCTTGGTCGGCATAGTATTGAGCACATTGAATAGCTCGATTGTTAAGCTGGAAAATACAGATTGTCTTTCTTTATAATTAGACATTAAAATATTAAATGCGTGAAAGTATTTGGGCTAACGTTAGCTTACGTCATCACTATTAGTTAAAGGATCAACGTGATGTTTGCTTCTGTACTGAGTATGGAGGTCAAGAGCAACTTGTTGGTATTCCTGTTGAGCATTTGAAAAGGAACAATATACAAACAAGATACCAAAAGCAATGAAGAACGGGTTGCTTAAAGCCATTTTTTGATTTGATTATATTTTAAACTGGAAGTATTGATTATAAAGTTTTAAATATTTAAATGTGTTGAAATCTAATTGCTTACTAGCCGTGTAGGCTATCTGAGCTCCTAAACAAATTCTTTTTTATTTGGGCGTTTTCAGTTCTCTGTAGCTCAACCACTTATTAGGAAAGTGATATTAAGTTTTCAAATGTTGACAACTAAAGCATTTGACATTCATTGATCCCATTATTTATGTTTTAAATAGATTAGTTTACTAGTAGTTGGTACAGATGTTCTCAGCAATCAATCTTCTTTTACTGTATTTTAATGAATGCTTTGTGTTTAGATAAATACAATACAAACGTGTAAAATTACGTAATGCTATGAGTATTGTCAGTATAGTCGAAACTTATATTACAGGTTTTATTACAACTGTTCTGGGCAATTAAAGTTCATGATAGATTTTGCCATTTGTAACTTGATTTATGAATAACAAATGTTTTAAATTTATGTTATCATAAATATTTGTAGTTTTTAATATTTAAGCAATAATATGTGCATACATTTTCCTAAGCAAATAAATTATCGACAGAAAGCCACATTGTATAAAAACAACTGGTTTATCTACTTGATGGATGTCAGCATGCAATACATGCATCTTTAATGAAATTATTTTGATTCAACGAATCACCACTTTAGTAATATTAATTTCATGGAAGTATGTTTGATAGTTTTAATCATGGAAGTCTCATACCATTTTTATTTTATTGCTCTTTTGAGAAAGCATAATATGGTAAATAACAATTTGTCGAATTTTTGTTCATCTGTTTAAAAAGATTTGAATGTGACTTCATAATGATGACATCCATATTTGTCATCATGTTATTATTTGTTATTTTGATGATGAATATGTCGTCCATATTTTTTATACAATATGTATCCTTTCAATTATTGTTAAATAACCGTTATGCTTAATAACCATTTTCCAAATGAATGACATGCCCCATCTTATACAACTATTCTAAGTGAATTAATAATTTACCTCATTACGAAGACCAGCTACCTTAAAACAAGTACTTATGTATTAAAGTGTGTCCAACAAACAGGAAATGTAATCGGGCTGGTTGATCAGGAATCTAATATATACGTAAGTTTAGAAGGGTGCAAACCGTGAAATGAAACTACTGAATCTAATAAAATTGTCTGTCTCATGAAATAATTATGCACCCCCATATCTTCCGGTCTGGGAATTCGACAAGAAGTTTGCATTGGCCTAAGGTGCCTGTGTACCAAATTTGCAGGCAATTTTTCAAGTGGTTTTAATGAAAGTATGTACACAAACGGACAGACACAGATAGGAAGAATAATACAGTAACTATTTTATTAGCATTAAATGCATTTGTTAGTTTATGATTATAATTACAGTTATTATACTAAACTTCTAGAAAAAACGAAGATAACATCATGGTCGTTGGCGTTTGAGCCACAGATGAAGGGAGCAGACTATACTTATAAAAACTAAAGTAACAATTTTCTAAATAATTCCATGAAAAATATTTGTGCTTACCGTTGTGAATGAGATGTCAAATGTGAACTTAGACAGCCAATTATGTTGGTTTATCTCAGAAATAGTTTCATTATCTTTATTGATGTTATACTATATATTACATGCATATATTATGCTGTCATTATGTTTATTATGAAAATATGAAGAGTAAAACTCTACGATTTAGGAACATTTTGAGCACTAGTGCGATGTAAACCAACTTGACCTAGCTGTCCTTCAGATATCATTCTTGAAATGGAAACCCTAATACAAAAACTGTTTTCATTTTTCTACTTCATACTTTCATTTCCCTTTAAAATTAAGTGGGAATATGGAATTTCTACACAACTTTCCCTGAATGCAAGCTCAATCAAATACAAACTATTTCTTTTGACAAGCATCTTCTCCATAATAAATTTTGCAACTACAACAGCATTTCTAATTAAGTGCTTGCCAACCTACGTGGCTCTTAAGCAGTTTGACAAGTTGGCATTTCATGGAATATGGATAATATTTGCGTTAAGTTTTGTCAATACAGAATATCCGTATGTCCGCCAACCTACTGAAGTTTTGCAGCTTAGCAATGGAGTACATTGTCTCATTAAAAACGTGGAGAAATGTAAGTAAGCGTATTACATAAAATTCCTGTCCCTAAATTGACTTATTAATTTTAAAACCTACAGTTCATTTTGAGCCCGGAGCATTTGCCAAATCACAAATTGTGCGAACTCGGATATTATACTACCTCAGTCTTAACTGTTTGTCCTCCACATTATCTTATTGGCCTCTAATTTACTATCATTTTCGACAAGAATATTGGCAACCTGGATCATATGTTTATCGACTTGTACTTTTGACAACAAACGAATCCGAAGACGATGATGTGCTTGCATCTTTTCTTGGAGTTGGGTTTGATTTATGGATGCTCTTTTATGCCTGGGGTGGCTATCTGTTCACACTTCATCTAAATCTAGCATTTATGCATACCTTTAAAACAGCAGTAGTATTGATGCTATCCCGCAAAGAGAAAATGAGGCGAACATCCTTGGCGTCAAATCCTACAAAGGTAAAAATTTTGCAAGAAAATCTGTTTATCTACTCAAAGCTGAGAGTTCTCAATACCGTTTTCAATAATGTGTTTGGAATGACTTATGTTCCTACCATGAAAACGATTTTGTGTGTGATGGTATCTAGTTCTGTGTTTATTACTGTGAGGCTTGCACCAAAAAGTAATTTGTTAGTCGGGATATTTGGGGTTAGCTTGTCTTCGATTGGATCCATCTGCTTGTTGATGTTTATCACATTTACGGCAATGGTAAATGAGTACAGTGTAAAATTTGGGAAATATCTGAGAAACGGGGCGTTTCATGGGAAACTAGGAAGGCGGCTTGTTAAGACATTTAGAGAGGAGGCTGTCAAGAGTGGAGAGTTTTATTATATTCAAAGGATGACTTGTCTGACTGTGCTGGGGCTTTTGTCTAATATGTGTGGTTCGATTTTGATCAGTATAAAGGTTTAAATCCTGATTAATTAACGAGTTCGATTGATCTCTCCGCAAGTATTTAGTCACATGTGCCGTCTGGGAAACTATAAAAAGAAAATTTATCATTGAAAAGAAATGTTATAATTGATTATAGTAGACTTATACACTGTAGCTGAGAGAACATGAATTGAAAATATTCAGCAGAATAAAACTAACATATTATTATTCATCAGAGCTACAAACAAACTTGGGCTCATCAAGACAAAAGTCAGCTTTTATTTTGACACATATTATTTTCGCATGTCAATTGATGAAATCTTTTCACATGTTTGATACTTTCCACATATTCTACTGACGTCAGCATTGATAATTATATCTTTAGATACCACATCAAATACGTGGAATGTTAGAGCGGAAAATAACATACCTTTCAGTTTGCATGTCAAATAGGGGGTATTGTTTTCCTTTGTTGCAGTATACTTCCAAAATCCTACACAGTGTAATACGAGCTCTAAAAAGTGTCTGTCAACCTATAATTTCGTGGTAAAATGTAGAAACACAAGTGAATAAGCTGTAAAGCAGGTGATGCGATGTAGCTTTTTGACTTTTCGCAATACAAAGTAAATACAGTGATGCAATGATGTACAACCCTTTTCGGATATTGCATTATTCATGTTTTTTTAAATACCAGCTCACATTGAACCAATATTTATTCTTTTTGTCAAGCAACAGGTTACCATAATATGTATTTTTGATATTACAGGACTTCACTACAATTATTGTCACAGACAAAAATTTGTAAACTAAAATTTATAAAAAACCTGGATTGAACATGCAATTATTTATGCTATCTGAAAAATACTCCATTTATCATACACAAGTTAGTGTATACCAATTTTAACCTAAACTTCTATACATTAATATGGAAATTATTACTGAGTAACTAATTCCTGTATATAAAATATGCAAGAAATTTTCCCACTTTGTAACAATGATAGCTTTTAAAACTTTACTCTGCATAGTTTTGCACATTGACTGCTTCGCGTATCCTTCCCTGGTTATCCTTGTGCACGTAAAGTGCTATAAAATTGTTATGCTTATTACTGGAAGCGCAAAATTTCAAAAACAAATTTGAAAATATTTTAATGAAAAATTATCACAACCATCCTGATTTCATAGAAGCATTTTCGATTGTACTAGAGAACACCGATTTTCAACAATCTACACTCCTACGCTTTTCTTGGTACCGAACAACCAATTTTATAGCCAACCAACCAATCTAGCAAAATCTGGCAGATGATTTGATCAGTATTAAAAGTCTTAGTCAGATATCCATTTGACAAGCATACCCAGTTACAATTTTCTTAATTTTGTTGTGGTTAATATTTGTTTTATCAGTAATTTTGGCTGTCTGTTAAAAACGTCACACATGCTTAAAACTGTTATACATGGGTACATACAGTCAGATTAAAATTGAAGCATGCCTTTTATAATACTTCATGTTTTTGCTTAAGTCAATGGATGTAAGCAGTGTCTAAACCAATATTTATCTGATATCAAGTGATGTTTACATATTACTGATGTAATTTTACTGGACAAACAAGATAAACATTTCCGTGTTGTTTAAATGACAGACATTATGATAGCAATTTTTTCCCAGATTACACTTTCATAAATCTACTTTCAATTGGCATAGAAGAATTGTCCGCTAATCTACTGGATTTGAAATGGTTAAGCTCGACATATTTTTGTCTCAGTTTTTCTCGTATTGCTTTAACGCTCCTTTTAAGGCTGGTGTTTTAGTAGTTACTTTCTGGAGGCTTTTGTGCAGTTGGTATTTTTCAATATGTAGGGTGCTTCTTGTAAAGCTAGAGAAAGTAAACTATGCTGATCTTGTTTGCCTTAACATATCTGTTTTAAATCTTATTGGAAAAAGATTCACCTTCACACATTTTTCCAGAGACAAATCAGGAACTCGTCGGATAACACATTGCAGAAGCACAAAAACTTCAAAACTATTCTTAGCAGCTGCAATATTTCACTGCGCTTTATATGTAGTGAAGTTATCGTACTCCATTCATAAAATCAGAAATGTTAAAGGAAATGAGATACACATTGGTTTAGGACCACTTATTGGTGAATTCTTGATCCACTTTTATGTATCTCTTTGTAGCCTTGTTGCAATTCTGCATTACTGGAGAAAGTCTGCCCATTTGGCATGTTTGATTGAATTGTTATGCAATTTGGAAAAATATGACAAATTTTTTGGGACCTTAAATTCTAAAATAATCAGACTGATTTTAGCTCAGGGCCCTTTTGTTACTTTGATGTTATCTATTGTATATGCAGCCGTTATCTTTCAAAGTTTTAAAGAATCAGAGTGCAGAGAATCCTTACTGTATTTTGTGGCATTGTGTACATTTGGTGGGACTTTACTTGGGTTGTGGCTATTGATATCATGGTGGGATTCTCAGGATTGATTACTGCTTATGCGGCAGTATATATTGTATCTCATGCAATTTTAGGGTAAGAATTCAATTTTTTAAAATAAACAATTAAAAGTAATTTACAATTTGCTCTTGTCTTCATGAAATTAAAGGCGGATAAGAACTACAAGAGTATCAATATACAAATCAATCCAAATGTATAAAGAACTTCAAGTGATGACAAATGTGGCAAATGACTGCTTTCGGGATGATTACAGTATTGGTATCATGGTCGCACTCATGACTTGGTGTCTTGTCGCAACAGCATTTTTACTTCATACGCCATACCGTGAAACCCTGTCGAATGAACTATTTTACACATTTGTTGCAATTATTTGCGAAATTTATTTGTTCTTTATTGTTGGATATACATTTCCAGGTCAAGCACCGCATTTAAGTGAACGGATCTTCAACATTTGGAGAAAATCTTTAACCAAATATTTTTGGGAATTTTATAAAATTTCAAATAGAAATAAGAAATATGTGTACACTCGAATGATAAAATCGTGCGAAAAGATTAAAATTAGGTTTGGGTCAGTTAATTATTATGACCGATCAACAGCATTAATGGTGATGCGGTTTGAGACTGAGGCTAGTTTGAGTTTAATGATTCTTATGAAGCAATAAGATCAAGAATGTACACTATTGGTTATCTTATTTGATGTTTTATCGTAAGCAATAAAGTTGGTGAGTATTGTCATGAATTCTTTTACATCTTTGGTAAATAGTTTCATTAAATTTAAAGACGACACAAAACCAAATAATTAATGAAGACTCATGAAAAAGGATTGCAGCTGGACTTTTGATGCATTTAGAAAAACTGTATATCTTTTGATAAAACCAAGCTGCAACTTTGTGGTTAATTATTAAACATATTGGTCAAACAGTGGGTAAAACTTTAAGCCAATATCGAACACGCGTATTACCTGAATGGCCACAATATCCTATAGACTGCTATATATTATGGTGAAAACAACGTCCGATAAGTGAGGTTTGGTATTACCCATTTTGTTGCATATAAGAAAATCTTCTTAATGGTATGAAAACTGATTATCACTAAAATCTAACAATAATTTCAAGAGTTCTCATTTCTGAAATCTTCCATGAAAACTTATTTTCCATCAGCATAAAATCAAATAAATTAAATCGATTTGCACCAATAAAAGCAAAGGCTGTAACACAAAAGTTAAGTCAATAAAAAGACTTTAAAATTCAAATCATATTTACAAGTTTTAGCATAGTGTATATTTTAACTAACGGATTGATTGGTAAGTTTACACTTAGTTAATTTAAAGGTCAAAAACATTGAGAAACTTTCGGGATTTTACAACTTTCTCTTACCAGTTTTAACAGAAAACGCAGATGAGTGTACAAACGGTGTTGATGATGATATTATAGGAGTTGCTCCATCTGTTATTAAACATGATGCCGGATCCAAGCCTACCAGTTTAAAGGGACGATGGCCTCAAAATACTATTCCTTATCAATTTGATGAAGCTTATCGTGAGATTATAAATATAACGACAGTAAATCTACCTAAGTAACGACGAAT
This sequence comes from Willowsia nigromaculata, assembly GCA_034700605.1. Lineage (NCBI taxonomy): Eukaryota > Metazoa > Arthropoda > Collembola > Entomobryomorpha > Entomobryidae > Willowsia > Willowsia nigromaculata. The sequence continues at coordinate 8,782 of JAQIXX010004354.1, forward strand.
CTACCTTTTTTCTAGCAATATATTGAAGAAGCCTTTTCCGTCGAGCAACACGGCACATATCTCGCCGAACGTGCATACGTTTTGGGGCTCGTACAAATCAGCGGGATTTTATTCAAGTTGTAGCTGGTAGAGGATGTTCGTCCTACGTTGGTCGTAAAGGTGGCGCCCAGAATGTATCAATTCCAAGCAAATGTAAACACAAGGGTACAATTGTACACGAAATTTTGCATCCCATCGGCCTTGGTTATGAACAGTTAAGGGGAGACCGGGAGTTTGTCAAGGTTCATTATGAAAACATCAAACCAAATCTTGTCCATAACTTTAAACGATATCAAGTAGACTTAAAAGTACCATATGACTACTGAAGTGTGATGCATTATGATTGGAAGGAATTCACAAAAAACGGAAAAGATACGGGAGTTACTAAAAGAAACATCCCGGGCCGTACCCCACATCCCCCAGAAATTTAAATTTAACCACATAAAATATCCACTGGAATATAGTAAAAGTGACGTTGTTTAGGTAACTTTAGGAGACTTCTTTGTAAACAAGTTAAATCATATAAGTTTTTGTTTCTTTTATGTTCACCTATTGATTTCGAACCTTTTTAAAAATATTTTTAAAAATTTTGTACATGAGTTTTCATTATTCATAACATAATTACATTGGCATAACATTTTACATGTGCAAAATAGTTCATAACAAAATCATGAAAGTTAGATCCATAATTACATTCTAATTTAAATAAGTGCTTGCGATGAAACCAATTAACAGTTACACCTATCACTGTAGTTCACAATCCAATCGTTTTCAAGTACGGATACCATTGCTCTAGTCTTTTAAGGCCTATACTTTTATGTTCAGAGAAATAATGAGATCATCTCAAGAACTAGATGATCTGGGAAAATATTTAACGTTATGTGCAGTTATATATGATTTATAGTTTTCTGATATTGATAACCGTGTAATAATCACCAGCAAATCCTACTAGGTTGAGACAATAACTCTTATACAGAGTTTAAAAGGTCTCATTAAAAGGATGACAGACTTAATCGTATCAGAAACTGTGCACATAAATTAGTAATTTATGAAACTTTAAGAAATTCTTGCCTGCCCATGTCATCTGTGAAAGTGTTGTAAAAAACATTTTTATAAGCATGCTAAACTACACTGGAAAGAAAGGTAGATCTAAAGCAATAAAACTCATAATGCTAAAATGTCAACTGAATTTTTTGAACGAAAACATATTTTTCAGCAGCTTCGTTTCTGTACACCTGTATGTTTATTTAATGAATGAGTACTTTGATCTAATTAAAATGATAAGTTTTTATTGAATCGTATACGATCGTATAATCTTATATACTGCCATTTAAAATACTTAAAATATTAAATTGCTTAGCACGCATTTTTAATACCGTATACAACTAGTTTCTTATTTTCTAAAACAATTAAAGCCTTAAATGTAAGCACAACAACTGTTTTGATATAATTAAACTGTGTCATTCTGCCAAGCACAAGTACATTTCCATGCCGCAAAATGACTAGCCTACAGCTTTTCTGAAATTTTCGCATAACTTTATTTGCATTTCTACTCCCATACCAGTCATGTCTCTGCCAAGAAACCTTCGTTTCTACTTGTTTTATCCACAAATGCTTCCCAACATGCAAAACAGTCAGCCAAAATTCCACTAGACCAAATGATGATACCAATATACCAACCGTATAAATCCACCGAAGTTGATTTGAGTATTTGATCAGAATGAAATTGCAAAATGCGGGGAACCACGTGAAGATCCAGTGCAGAGCAGAGATGTATGGGGCAAAAAAGCAAAGTAAATCCTCATTTAAAATTTGCAGGATCCTATAGCATTGACGCAGATTATCGGGTTTTCGTAATATTTCATGAGTTCGGTAGTGCTCAATTTTTCTATCCAAAATAAATTCTCGGTCCAACGTGATCAAAAGTACAAATAGATGCAATAAAACTACAGTGCACATAAACATAACGTTAATGGAAATTGCGAGAATCAAGTAAACTTGAGAGCATACAATTAGAAACAGGATTGGTATACAATAGTAGTAAGCGCTTGGAACGAGCTGTCCAATGAAAAGTGACGCTCGTGGGTCAAACGCACATCTTATCGTAAACAGAAACGCAAAAATGAAAATTAGAAGGAGGTCAAAGAAAACAATCGCATCAAAGAAGCGGGCGATGTTGTGTTTGTTAGGCTTGAAGTCTGGCATGTATACATCTAAAAATATATTCAGAATTAAACGTTATCAAATTTAAAGGGAAATATAGTTTTAAAATAGTTACCGTTGAAGTAGCGGCAAAATTTGGTACTCCTATTCCAAAAGAAAATTATGTTTTCCATTGATGTATGTGACATTACATAAACCAACATATGAAATAGTGCTATTCCACAGTCCATTATCCGAATAATAATTTCTTCGTCAAACTTTTTGGAGCAAGAAAATCTCATCATTATTGCCACTGCAATAAAAAACCACAAGGATGCCAACTTTGTTACCAGATCAGATCTACGACTGACTTCACAGTTTTTGGACTTCATGAGCTTTAAAGTTTTCAAATCAAATTCATACGAGAATGAACCCAATGAGTTTCCCAAATTTGTTACGAAAGCAAACATGCGATAGAAACGAGAGCTAAGCATTTTGCCTTGAAGTATTAGCAAGATTTTAGTTAATAAGTTTCCAACAAATATCAAAGCTTCTCACTATGAAACTGACAGATTGTCTAGAAATGTCCAGAGAGTTTTTTTCTTATTTCCAAGAAAGAAGTGTGGTGCCTCGTGTTTGACATTTCCTATTTCGTGACATTTGGAGAGAAATGATTGACATTTTATTAAAAACATTGTTGTCGTGTTAATAAAATAAATATTATGTGCAAATATAGAGGAGCAAACAGCAAACTAATATTCCTCCCTTCCAGTTTTCTTTTAAAGTAGTAATAAATATAAGATTGACAAAGTGTGATAATGGAACTAGAAGTGTAAAAGTAGTTTTATATCATAAATTAATATACTAATCTACAGATATTTCATTTCGAATAATGTCAAAAACGACGTAGGTGTGACCAAATAGAGGAAAAAATTCCTCATAATAACTTCAGTTATCAAAATCACTAATGTCATCCCATTCAAAAGTTATTTTAATTTCCAAGCTGGTCAAATATTTTTATACTGAAGTTTCAATATACTCCTCGGTAATTCGGCATGTTTACGTAAGTCGGAAAAGAATATGAAAGTTGATTTAGATATATTGTTTTTCAGTTGTTATACTCTGGTAAGAACACTTATCGACGAAAACTATGATCGACAAAAATTGTTCATTTTGGTTCATCTTTAATCTAAAAACACGCATAAAATTTTAATTATAATAGATTTGAGCAGAATGTTTTTGGAAAATCCAACAAACATTTGCTTTCCTCGTCAAATTCACACCCGTCCACTCCACTCTACTCTTTGACTTCGGATTCATGAACCCTTCCACTCCACTCACCACTCAGCCCAATAAAATTGTTTACCACTCTACTCCCAGATTCCAGAAAAACCCCTTTACTCCACTCCACTCTTTACACTCCCCTCCATTCATGGTGTGGAAAGGATACATCTCAGGAATGCATACATATCTAATATCTTTGGATTTAAGGCATTGGTGTTCATACAGACAATTTTTTTCACATACGTTGAATCCTGCGTTGATATATATTAGTAAATTTCAACTTAATATAATAATATAACGCTCCTGAATGCTTAAAACGCAATTTAGTTTATGACATTAACCGATTGTTTGAGTTTCAAGAGCAATTTTGCTGATTTCCTTAGGCACGTATGATACAAATTGAAACTTGCCAATGTCTTTCTAGTTTGTAGACCACCAGTACAGCATAAAATAAACCAGCACAACTAAAACGGGTTTTCAACTACTAGTAAGAGGTAAGTTTCTCAATAAATAGTAAGTACTTAGGATCTAGTTCTAAGAAAACCGCTACAGCAGGAATCGCTATTCCCACCAACATGAATCCTACAACTGTAATATTTATAAAAATACAAGGAATATGAGGATGTGGGAAAAGTGGGGTACGGCGCGGGATGTGTCTTTTAGTAACTCCCGAAAGATACAATTACTCCGTTAAAATCGAAAGTAAACATTGGCCAAAGACGAGGTATGAGTAAGGCAGATATCAAAGAGATTGAGAAACTATTTTGTAATCATCATACGTAGAAAATAAATAAACTTCCTTTAAAGAAGACATTCTAAAAGGTAATACATAGTAATAAATATATACTCAAGTTTGTAGCATGTAACAAAGATTATCTTGTTAGATGCAATCCAAAATTAAAATAGACATGTCAAAGCTTATCGGTATTAAAAGGCATGATTTTAAACAGCCTGATGAAATACTTTTCTGGTCCATTCATTATATAAACTCATAATTTTATCATAAAATACATATCGTCTCGTAAGAATCATTTTCAGACACTTGAAAATGGCTAAGGGAAATACATCAGACATATGAAATAGCGTAAGGAATAAACATATGACACATGAAAATGCACAAGAAAAAACATCAGACACTTGCAAAAATCATGATTTTGGGGAGGAGCTATACAATGCATGCATATTATTTGAGGCTCCCTAAATAATGCTGTTGTATAATGATAAAAAATTATTTTTATAATTTTTGCAAACTGGTACCATAAAATATAATAGTTTAGCTAGGTTTCTGAACTAGAATCATTTTTCAAATCCTGAAATTACAGTGAGTAGAAAGGATTCTTATTTACCCTTCTGATATGCATGGAAGATTGTACCCGCTATAACTTTTTTGTTTCTTGATGGATTTTCAAGCGGATTTTTGCAATACATAGGACAAATATCAGGCTATACAATAATACAATTTCTCAAAATTTCCTAAAATGCATGTGTCTGATGTTTTTTTCTTACGCTGTTTCATTTGTCTGATGTTTTTCCCTTAACCATTTTCAAGTGTCTAAAAATGATTCTTACGAGACGAAATGGTTTTTAGTCAGAATAACACCACTTTGAACCAATTTAGTACGAGTTACTGTAGTTTAGAAAATACCAAAATAAAACACAAAAGTATTCTGCCAAATTTCTGATGAGATTCTACTAAAAAAATGAGCTGGCTGAAACAATCATTTTCTGATACTTTATGTAGGCACACGTATCCTCTTTGCATGTACAAAGACCCGAGCCTGCACGTTTGAACCGAATTGAGGTATGAGCTGCTAAAGTTCTCTCAAGCGTTTTGATAAAATCTTCGTATAATTTTATGAATAAACTGGGTTGTGAACTAAAAATTAATCTTAATTGACGGCAATAAGTTTCCTTTAATAAGAACTACTTTACATTCATACATATTCCGTGTCACTGATTGTCAAGCCACAACAGAAGGAGGTCACTAACAAGTTACATGCCAAAATCTGGACATGTAATGCATACAAATAGACTGAAAATCAGGAGAATAAGAACCGATAACGGAAAGAACTTAAGAATCATCATATTGTTGTTTTCCAAATAACACTCCTTCCTCACTTTTGGCACAATTTAAAATTTATTAGTGAAGATCTTTGTTTGACGTTCTTAGGTCTCCATGATCAATTGCAACACAGAGGCTGATTGCTCACCAATTGACTGGTCAAGATTCTTTCGGTTTGTATTAGCAATCATTGGGCTTCACTAGGAAAGAAAAACCAGAATCGTACTGCAAAACATGGAAAAAAACTATAAACTCGTTTAGAAGAAATGCACTATAATTGATTCTCTTGGTGATCTCTCGCTCTGTGTGCTGTCGCAAAATAAGAGTTATTTTTTCACCAAACGCAAATAATTGTCAGATTACACTTGCTTTTTTACTTTGTAAATTATCACACCCAATTATTACGTTGGTGAAAGCTAGTTGGGATATTTTTTTTTAGAAAATAAAGAGAATCTCCAAATCTTATCCCAAGGGTTTTTTGATTTCTAAAGTATGTCTTTATTTACATGTTTCCTTGATTTCAATGGGTTACCACCTGGAACTGGAGGAAGTAGATTTGTATGGAAATGTAAAAAGGACCGGACTGAACATCTGAGCAATAAGCTGGAGCGAGAGACAGTCATTCATATAGTGATGTAATTATAGCCATTTTGAAATTAAGTTGTTTCTTGAAAAAAAATGTGAAGATATTTAGAACTTTAAAAGCAACGAAGAAAGCACGTAGAAAAAAAACTAAGGTTATTTACGGTGCACATTGATAAGATCTAAAATTTGTTCCTGCAGTTTAGATTGTGAAAATGTGTTATCTGGTAGAGCCTGTTATTGATAGTGACATTATTAGCGTCTTAACGTATTCATTCTTCAGGATCCCTTATAATGTATTTCACGATGAATCTGAGAATCGGGTCCACTCTACTCCAATTAAGGGAATACATAGTTGAAGGGATGTCTGACAATTTAGATGAAAATGACTGGAAAGGTATTGAGCTTTATTAAATCTAACAAGGTAAGGGTATAAATTTGATGACCTCCAAATGGCTTGAAATTTGGCATGAAGAATATATGAGTACCTTTTTTCAGAAGCGACCTGGTGCAGACACTCAAATTTTTAATTTCAACACTAACATGTGTTATGAGAGCTCTATATAAGCGATGCTTTTTGGTGAATTGATCTTGTCTATACATAATTTTGTACAAAAATTGTGATATGTTTTATAGTTGTGTGTGGGCGTGTTGGGGACTGTTTTTCTTGGAAACTAAAAACGATAGAAACACCATTCCACCTGCATTCGAAACAGTATAAAAAACTGAGATTACGTCTTTTCTTTAAATATGAAATACGTAAAATATTATTTTTCAACAAACTAAAATTTAGGGTTTTGTTAAAACTTAACATCAAAACGTGGAATATCGCAACAAATCATTTTTACCATAATTATAAAAACTTTTTTTAATTGGTTTAATCCTTAAATATTTCATATTTTCGAAAAAGACATAATCTCAGTTTTTTATTCTGTATCTAACGCAGGTAAGATTGTATTGTTACCTTTTTTCATTTCTGAGAAAAACGGTCCCCAAAAGTGTCCATGTCAATCATTTAAGTATTTTATTATTTCCATATACAATAAGACACAGACGAAAACAATTCACCAATAAGTATCGCTCATAAAGCAGCTCTTATCACACATGTTAGTGTTGAAATAAAACATTAGAGTGTCTGCACCAGGTTGATTCTGAAAAAATATACTCATGAATGCTATTGTTAGCGGTTTGATTGCATTCTATTATTAACTCATTTGTATCAAATGGAGTGATATGTCACCTGTGGCATTTTAGAACTTACCTTAGGTTTAAATTCGTGGCATATGGCGTCAAAGATTTGCATGTAGTTTTCGATTGATTTCTATTAGAACAAAAAATATGGTTACTTACATAAGGCTGCTAGAGTAAGAATAAAATCAATAATTAATATTTTGCTTGTTAAAGATGCCCAGTCAGTATTTCTTTGTCTACGTGTTTTAACGTTGAATGACCTAGAGGCTGAAAGTTGGGAAAGATGTTATGCTTAAGAAAGGGCTATAAATTTTGTCGTATTTCTCAACATGCTAACCATTCATCCTGAAGTATTCAAAATTATTCATTTAACAATGAAGCAGAAAATTGGAGTATTCACTCTAGTTAAATGGAAGGTTAATGATTTATTTGATTAATTAATTAG